>CAUYLG010071377.1:0-57719 GCA_963573385.1 Cacajao melanocephalus | reverse complement strand
ATCTCTTATTCCTTCCTGTCTCCATTGTTAAGTACAATTATTGGCATAAAAGAGGTTTTTAATACCCATTTTTAGACTGCATTCTAGCCTGGGCAATAGAACAAGAATCCCGTTCTCTCTCCCTCTTTCTGTTCCTCTTTCTTTCTCTCTTACATTCTTTTTTCTTTCTTTCTTTCACTCTTTCTTCTTTTCTCTCTCTCTCTTTCTTTCAAAAAAAAATGGCAGAAAAGAAATATGATGGACAGAGAGTATAGGAATAGAAATCTTAAAACACAGAGGCTTTTTTCTAAGAAAGAGACAAGATTACATGTGAAAACATGTTAATCAAAACATAAGAAGAGAATCTTCCCTGAGCTGATAACACAGAATGAACAGCTCATTGAAAACTAAGCCAAAGTGCTGAAAACAAAACAAAACGGAAACACAACCTGGTGAAAATGTTTACTTTTAGGAACAAATATATCCTACAGGAATAAAAGTCAAACTAGTCCTAGAATTCTTTGCAATGTGAAATGCTTAAAGAAAATGGAATGACAACTGTAAAGTCTTGAAGGAAAAACTTGTGGCCTAGTGAAATGGTCACTAATGGCTGAGGAATTCCAAAGACATTTTAGATATTAAAGGAGTCACATAAAAGGTTGCTAGATTTCACAAATGAAAACACAGGAAGTTCAGTTAAATTTTTGAATATCAGATAAATAAGGAAAAATTTTTTAGTGTAAGTATCTCCCAAATATTGCATGGGATATACTTAAACTTAAAAAAGCATTTGTTTTTTAATCTCATATTAAAATATAACACAGTGCCCTGTCTTTAACTGGTAATCCTTGTCACAAAGTCTGTCATCCATATACATTTCCATGCTAGTCAGGACAGCTAAGTTGTGGGCTAGGACCTATGCTGATGGAGAGCTGTTGTATGAATTATTGGCATTGCCCAGGGCAGGAGGGAAAAAATATGGTAATGAATGGTGCTCACACAGAGATCAGGATAGCCTAGGTCATGATGCAGAGAAACAACCTCCACATTTCAGTAGCTTGGTACAACAAAAGTTTACTTTGCAATCACATATGTCCAAAGTGTGTTGGCAAGGCAGATTTGCTCAATGTAGTTGCTCACAGATCCAGATGATGGGGGCTGCATCTTGTCATGCGCTCCGAAGATGACCACAGGTGTGATAATAAAAGAGTGGGACAAGTCATCTCACTCTGTTTGGAAAGCCTCAACCTTGAAGTGACATTCCCGTCTCACCTGTCACTGGTCAAAACAAGTCATATTGCAAACCTGCCTTCAAAGAGAGCAAGAAAGGCAGCCTAACCATGTGCCCAGAAGGAAAAGAAGCTGAAATATTTAATAAGCAGTAATAATGACTCTTAGACCTTTCTCAAAGCAAATTACTCAAAGATTTTCTCAAAGCAAATTACTGTGGTCCAGAGAATGGTTAAAATACAAATGTTGTGGCAGCATATGCCTGGAAAGACAATGTTGGATTTGGACTGATAGAGCTCACCCGCAAAAATAAATTCTGAATTTCAAATAGGAAAATCTGGCAGGTTGTGGTGGCTTAGACCTGTAATCCCAGCACTGTGCGAGGCTGGGGTGGGTGGATCACGTGAGGTCAGGAGTTCAAGATCAACCTGGCCAAGACGGTGAAACCTACCTGTACTAAAAATACAAAAATTAGCTGGGTGTGGTGGTGGGTGCCTATAATCCCAGCTACTTGGGAGGCTAAGGCAGGAGAATTGCTTGAACTTGAGAGGTGGAGGTTGCAGTGAACTGAGATTTTGCCATTGCACTCCAGCCTGGGCAGCAGAGTGAGACTTCCTCTCAAAAAAAAAAAAAAAAAAAGAAGAAAAGTAAAGAAAGAAAACCCTCAAATATAACTAAATGGCTGATAACACACCAAAAAAATCATTTTACCACAAATGAGATCCTTATGATATAAGGAATGATACCGTTTTGAAGAAAAAGACATCTCAAAGGAGATGAACACTTCTCAGTTGGCTTATAAAGATGCAAAATGTTTAACTTCTGTAATCATAAAAAATAAAAATTAAAGTAACACTGCAGTATTATATTCTACCTATCAAATTGACAATGATTAAAAGTCTACAATACTCATTGGCATTGACTGTGATGAGATGGATATTTTTGTAAAATAGGATGGGAATATAATTTGATACAATTCTTTAGGAATAGAATTTAAGCAGATATATCCAAAACATTAAAAATGTTTATAGCTTTTCATCCAACAACCCCCAATGCAAGAATCTACTAAAGAAATAATTTGACAAGTTGGTAAAGATGTATGTGTAAAGGGTCGTCTTATTTTGTTATTTGAAGTAGCAAAAGGGAAAAGAAAAAAAGGAAATGTCCTACAAAAGGAAATATCCAAGAACAGAGGAGTTGAATACATTGTGGCTCGTCCATATAGAAGGATACTCTGAAGCTGTGAGAAATCATTTTATCAAAGATGATTGAATCATGTGGGAAATGCTCATATTCTGATGTTAAGTGGAGAAAGTGAGACATAAAATTGCCCTTTCGCCACCAATTTGGTGTAAATTGCTACCTATCCATCCTTTGGATAGGTCCTGCCCAAAAATATACCCTGAAAGGAAACTGACCACAGTGTTAACAGGTCATATCCTTTTTCCACCTCTCACCAACTACGTGACTTTCGTCAATCTACCTTATGTCTCTGTGCCTTAGCTTTTTCACCTGTACAACAAGGAAACAAAAAACTAACTCATAAGGTTGTTGTAAAGATTAAGTTAGATAATGTGTGTGAAGTATTTAATTCAGCACCTAATAAATGCTAGCTATGGTAACAATTCTTTGTTATCACTAAGAACACCCAGGTTTAGTATGGAAACTTGCGTAGAGTTTAGTCGGTGCTCACCATTTCACAACGGCAGGCATGCTAAGAATCCAATGATCAATGTGAGTGGTTAGAACTGTGTATTTGGTGGGGAGGTGGGAAAGAAAGAGGAAGAGAAAAGGAGGACAGAAGGTAAGGAGGGAAGAGTAAAGGAAAGAAGAAAAAAGACAGGAAAAATGAGCAGAGAATCAAACAGATGAATGCGCTGTATTAAGTTTAAAAAGGAAAAGTGGAGTTTTGAGTTCATGTTAAGCTGCAAGTGAAACCATACTTGTAAAATTTGGAGAACCCTAGGAGGGAGATTGTAAATGGGAATAATCAAGCCATTTTTATCAATAATCATTGTGAACGAAGAGGAAAAACACAGGTTTTGGAATAGAATCCTGGTAATACCGTATTATGAATTGTGTGATCTTGATCAAATTACTTATCCTACCTTAAAATGGAGCTGATAATTGCTACTTTTTAAGGATGAAGCAGGATCATATTTGTAGCCCTCCACACAGCTCCCGGGACACAGTATATGTGGAAGGTTTATTCCAGTTTGGCCTCTGATTTCCTCTGTCTCCTGCGGCAAATCTCGGTGCTGGTAGGAAAATGCCTTCGTGGTTAATGGCAGCCTTTCAAGGTGCTTTGGGAGCAAAAGCAGAGATTGTTAGAGGAGCTCTTCATTGGTTTAAAGAGAGCTCGCCTCTTTCTCTCTCCAAAGTCCCACTCCCACCCCTTGTGTGGCCAGCAGGTTGGACGGTTCTGCAAACAGCCTCCGGATCAATTCATTGACCACAAAATGGTGAGACAATGGGACCACCAAGGGGCCTTGCTTTGCCCACTAGAGCAAAGGTCAGCGTCAGACGCATTAAGAAATGGAAGCAATTTTCTTCCCACAGGAGGTTTCTATTAGTCATGATTGCCTGCATTTAGACAGACCCTAAACTCTGAGGGCTGGATTAGGGCAGAATCACAAACAAAACCCGGAGAGGAACCTGGCCCTGGAGTTGAAACTTGAGCCAAGAGGAGTAGAACATTTTTAACCATCTATTTGGACTGTGCCTCTGGTTTTTCTAACCCACAAGCAATGCCGCGTCTATCTGTGACTTCTCCCTCTCAAACACTGCCATGCCCACTGAGTGAGCCGCATCTGCTGATTCTTCCTCTGTGCTTCTGACAGCCATACTCTCTCAACCATGCTCCCTGCCATTAACCTAATGAGGCTCTCCGTCCCTTACATCCAGCCAGCCACTACCTTCACTTAGAAACACAGAGCTGAAACACCGCCCTGATCTCCAGAAGCTTACAGTCTAATCAGAAAAGAAAAAAAAAAAAAAGGAATTCTGCACATGAAAACCAAACCAAAACAAAAACAGTATTGACCATAAAGGAGCAGTCAGAAACATGGGATTTGTATCAGATGGGTGGTGCAGACAGTATCTTGAGTGATTAATGGAGAGAAGGTGTTCTGTGAGCTTTAGAGCTCTGGAAAGTTCCTGATGGTGACTCTTGCAGGATGGGAATGATTTTAATAGGTTTGGAGGGAGTAGTGATGTTGGGACAGAACTCCTATAATCCTTCCAAAGAGCTGCTGGAAAATCGCCTTCTCTGCCCCACCAAAGATAGATGAACCATCCCCTCGTTTCTGCTCTCACCTGCTTCTTTCTACAAGTTTCTGCTGGTGCCCATAACCACCATGTGGTAACCATCTGTTGGTGTGTTTGTCTCTCTTTCTCTCTAGATTCTGAGTTGCTTGGAAGTAGGGATTTTATCTTACTCATTTTTTATGCTTAATGCCTAGCACTTAGTAAGTATGCTAAGTGTTTGTTGGCCTGAACTTGAGTGAGCTAATTTGTGCATGTCAGCTAAGGGGAGGCAGAGAGAAGACGGGAGATCCATCTAGTCCCATAGGAACCCACCTGCGGTCTCTGTGTACTGATCCCAGTCCATTCCTTTGTAGTTTTGCTTTACACTTCTACTTGATAAATGTTTTTCTCTTGAAATCAACGCCCTTTTCCCTTTCCAGGTGGAGCCTCTATATGAGCTAGTGACAGCCACAGATTTTGCCTATTCCAGCACAGTGAGGCAGAACATGAAGCAGGCGCTGGAGGAGTTCCAGAAGGAAGTTAGTTCCTGCCAGTGTGCTCCCTGCCAAGGGAATGGAGTCCCTGTCCTGAAAGGTACCACTTTCAAGCAGCTGGTGTCCCTTGTGGAAGCCATAATCTGAAGCAGGCCAGAGGCCAGCCATTTGCCTGCTTCTGTTTACCAAAAAGTCAGAATTTAGTCCACTGGGAGATAGTACTCTGGCTGTCAGTATACCTGGGTTCTAGCCCCAAAGGGTACTGCGAGTGACAGCGTCATTAAGCTGAAGACAGGAGCAGGCTGAGATCATGTGATCTACAGCAAGGAGTGGGAATAGACTCAGAGAATCTCTACCCAGAAGAGGGCCTGGGCTGAGCAGGAGAAGCCTTTTGTGCATGTCCTGACTCATATGTAATAAGATTTGGGGGCAGCAGCAAGGATGGGCCATTAGAACTTGATTGTTAAACTCAAGAGTCATGTCTGGGGTCACTGCAGTAGGCAGGGCAGACTGGGAGGGGTGAGGGCCTGAGATCTTATGCTCCTGTTGGGATAGGCTATCAAGACTGTGAGGAAGAGGCCAGCTCAACACACAAAACAAGGCAACCAGAGCAAATGGTTACAGCAAGTCCAACTCAGGGAACCAACTGGAGTCAAGGCAGAGCCCAGTGGATGAAGTTAGCTCCACAGACGGGACATAGAAGAAGATGTATTCTCAGGCAGAGTCTAGTTGCAGATTGGCATTAAGGAATATGTCTCTGGCTCCTTGGACAGGATGAACATGAGCAGTGAAGGTATAAGTGAGAGCATAAGGCCTAGAAGTTCTGCTATCAACACAAGGACCCCTATGTGAGGGTTAGTTCTGAAGCAAGTAGGGTCAGCTCATCAGCTCAAGATTTTAATCTAGGGTTACTGAAATCTCCCTTGCCTTGTGTGAAATTTGGACCTAGAAACTTGGACCCACCTGAGGCTGGAGAGTGAAGGTGAGGTAGAATATGGAGCCAGAGACTGGGATATTTGCAGGGCCTGACCTTTGACAGACAATCCTGTAAGGAGATTTCTTGTGATTTAGATGAGAAGTTCCTTGACAGTTTACAAAATCACATAGGGAGTCACTTCCAAGGAGTCATTATGGGCCAAAAGTTGGATGAGACATCTGAGAGTAGTGAGTTCCCGATCATGGAGGTATTCAAGCCTAGGCTAGGCAATTGTTTGGGATGAAATTGAACATCAATGACAATTGGCCTCAGTGACTGCTAATGTAGCTTCTGACACTGTAAGCGTTTAAGTATGGGTCAAATGTCAGCTAGTGAGTAATTGTCCTCAACAATTCCATGTATTCCCAGGGATGGCAATCAACACCCCTTCATGGCAAAGGCCCTCAGGAAAGGAGTGGATATTCCTGGCACTGAACCATTCGTATAGCAAGCCATTTAACTAAATGTGTTCTCTGTTTTAACCTGATGGAAGTGCAGTGATGTGGAGGGCTGAGCTCCAGGAGTTCTTTGCTCCACCTGGGATGATTCACTCTCTCTCTCTGCCTTGTCTTCTCAGAATCACACTGTGACTGCATCTGTCCTGCTGGATTCCAAGGCCTAGCCTGTGAGATCTCCTATCAGAAGAGTAAGTTGATCGGAAAAGGAACTCTGGGGAGGTCCAGAGAATAATTCACCAGAACAAGAACAAGGTGCGGGTGTGGAGTGTGGGGCTGGATGCTAGGAAACCTGAGCTCCCTCCTGGCCCTTGATTGTTCCATATTTCATTATTTTTTACAACATAGAGTGCTTCATATTAATGAAATATCAATGCATGGCTTTTGCAAGCCATCTCTTTGGGTCATTTTGGAATGCTTACCCTTTTTTTCTGCTTAGTGTGCTTCTATTGAGCTCTCAAATTCCAGCACAGATGCCCCCTCCTCTGCAAAAATTCCTCTAATCCCCAAAGAATTAGCTAATTCCTCCTGTTGTCTCCCCAAGGACTTTGAACATATATCTATTACAGCTCTTTGAGCGTTGTACTTTGGGTTGGTGTGTCTGTCTAGCTCCCCTGCACCTGTGAGTAGAGACCGTGTCCCGTTTACCTCTGTGTCTCAGTAGCCAGCCACAGTTATTGCTCAGTGATAGACGTTGAATTAACAAATGAAAGACTCAACTACCATGAAGCTCCCTTCCAGCTCTCAAATTTTTTGGCCAGTTTAACATATAAGAGTCCTCAACCGTTCACTCCTCTCTCACTTTCATTCCTTTCTGTGACTTTTTGGTGATACTGTTCAGTATGGAAATGGCGCATGTAAAACAAACAGCAAGCATTGATTGGACACTTTACTGTATACTAGACATCTTGCTGAGAGCTTAAACTCAGTTTTGGTCGAAATTCCATCTCCATCATTTAATGATTGTGACCTGGAGCAAGATACTTGACCTCTTTATGCCTCGGTTTCTGCACCTGTCAGATGAATACAATCATATTAACTACCTCATAGAGTTGTCTTGAGTTTGTAATAAGGCATATAAAGCACTTGGAATGATAACTGACACAATAGAAAAGCAAGATAAACATTGGTTACTTTTTAAAGAGCACATTGTTACTTTGTATCTTATGTATATTAAATTCTTTAATCCTCACAATAACCCCATGAAGAAGATATCATTGATATTCCCATTTTATAGATGAAGAAACTGAGGTTCAATGGGTCACTATCTAACGTGACCAATAGTCACACAGTTGGGAAATGTAGAAACCCGGGTTCAGGAACCGTGGTCTGCCCCCACAGCCTTTGATCGAAACTCCTGCCTGCACTCTCGTGTTCCCAGTGAAATGCTCAAGGTTGTCCACCCTCTCCTCTTTCACCTCAACTAGGCCCCAAGCAGTCATCTTCCCAGTGAGTGTGCAGTCACACGACCACAGGATTCCTATGGGTGGGAGGAGCCCTTGGAAACCATGCACTCCAGCTCTCCGATTTTTAAGCAGTTAAGTGATTTACCCAGAATCACACTGTGAGATAGTGGCAAAGCTGGACACATGATATATCATGATTGAAGTCATTGATGACTTAACCAATTTCACCAACAGTCAAAAATCCTCAAGTGAAAGCCAAGTGTCGGGAAGTGGAAAGCACCAATGTCTGTTGTCACCTCATCTACAGCAGCCAGTGCTCACAATAGATAACACAGCTCCCATTATATAAGCTGACAAGAAGGTACCTATCCAGCATTCCGTAGCTGGGAACTGTCTAGGCTGGAAAGCATTCATTCATTCATTCATTCATCCATTCATCCATCCATTCATCCATTTAACACGTGTTTACTAAAGGCCTCCTGTGTGCCAGCCTAGGTGCTAGGTGAACAAATCAGATATAGCCCCAGTCACAATGGAGATTGTGCTTTGGAAAGGAAGGCCAATATCATTTGAATTGTCCCATGAAGGTCTTTAAAATGTGAATTGTAACAACTGCTACAAAATACTCAGAGAACTTAAAATACAAGGAATTGATGGAGAGTTAGGAGTCACAGTTGATGGGGAGTTGGGGGTGGTCAGAGAAGTTTTTACTGAGGAAATTACACTTTCACTGAGATCCAAGAGGTGAATTGGATTGACCAGGTGATTAGAGGAGGGAAGAGTTTTCTGGGCAAGGGGGGAAAGCATACGCAAAGCATGACAAGTACAATGGCCAGGACGATGGCCAGTCAACTGCAGCAGGGAGCTTAGAGATTCAGACTCCCAAAACCTTTTGGCTTATACCTCATCCAACCCCAGTAAGGCACTGGAATATAAGAAGGGCTAACTGATGTTTGTTGACCTTCTTTCTTATAGATATCCCTATTGATGGGAAGTGGAATTGCTGGTCAAATTGGTCTTCATGCTCTGGAGGACATAAGACAAGACAAAGGCAGTGTAACAATCCACCTCCTCAAAGTGGGGGCAGCCCCTGCTCAGGCCCTGCTTCAGAAACACTTAACTGCTAGCGATGGGAATGCTCCTAGCAGATGATACGGCAGCGGGATGCATACAGTGAGAGGCCTGAGCCCTCAAGCACCCAGGCCAGCTCATCCCTACACCATCTTCTACCTGGGGTTCGTGGAAGGGCAGGAGGCAGTGCCATGCAAGCTGTTTAAAATAAAGATATTAGCCTGTAAAATGCAAGTTGATTTAAATAAATACTGAGTTAAAGGCTTAAGCATCTTTGTAATCCTCACCTTACTCACTCTACAATTTTATTTCACTCATATTGACTACCAGCCAGGAAGTTGTTCACATTTCGGTTCCACTCTCTAGCTGTGACTGGCATATAGTAGGTGCTTAATAATGAATCAATGAATGAACGGTAACTTTTTCTTTCCTTGATGAGTACAAGGTCTTGTTCAATAATAATGGTAGTTCCTGTTTATTGGATGATTACTATGTGTCAGCCATGAATTCTGTGTATTAGTCCCTTCCATCCTCTAACAACCTTATAAGGTAGATGCTGTAACAGCTGGGGGAACTGAGGCTTAGAGCACTTAAGCAATTTGTCCACTGTTACACAGTTAGAAAGTGGCAGACCTGGGCTGCAAACTCAGGCTCTAGAGTTTTAAATTCTTAATTATGATGCTGTCTCACTTCTCAGTAAATGAGTATCTGATTAACAAATAATTTTTCATGAAACAAAGTGCAGCAGAAATTATTCTGTGTGTGTGTGTGTGTGTGTGTGTGTGTGTGTGTGTGTGTGACTGACAAATCTCCAGCCATTCCCTTCTGAGGAGAGAGGATCCTGGTCCCCCAGCTCACTTGGATACTGAGCATAGGAAGGGTGTGGTGCATGTTGGCAGCAGGAGTTCTGGGGCAGAGTGGAATTGTTGTGCTTAATAAAGGAGTGGCATGGATAGGTTCCCAGGGAAGATCCTGAGCTGGAGACAAGAGCCAGGGAAACTAATCCCTGAAGGAGAGAAAGTTGAAAAAGAAGAGAAAATCATGGTGGCTGGAAGAGGAAACATGTCTAAGAGAATTTTAGGTTGATGGCTTTGGGTACGTGCAAGGTAAATGGTTCCCTACCTCCCCCATGAAACTGTACATTCTACTTTGCTCACTTACGCTCTTGTGCAAATACCATTTTGTGGGTGTGGAGAGAGGCTTGAAGAAGAGAATAAGAAGACAATTTTTCTCTGGGCTACCAGAAATAAAATTTTAATTTTCTGGATTGTCAAGTGAGCATTTAAGCTTTATTGCTCTCATTCGTTCCATCATATTAAAACATCCTGTAAGACTTTCTTTGCTCGTGAGCTCCTCCTGTCTGATTGAAGTACTTCAGGTGACTTTGTTGAAATAAAGTTGGTGGGGTAAAAAGCAGATGGTTAAAGGTGAATTAGTTCATCCTATTGATTCAACCCATTGATTTTTAGCTAAATCGTCTGCTTAGAGTTTACCACTGGGTCTGACGCTGGGGTCTGAGATCTTAACATATGACACCAAGCTTTGGTTACTGGCACACAGCAATCTCACCCAACTAGCTATCTGGAATCGAGTCCACAGAGCAGCCATCAGAGGGAGCTGCTATGGTACTGCCAGGGGTTCCTGCATCAAGTGTGGCGATCCTGCCTGCCTTCCTGCTTCCCCGTGGTCCCTGCAATTGAGCTGATGGGTCTGGGTCCTTGTTTGGACAGCTTTGCTGTCCGCTGTTATTTCAACAGGATAATCCAATAATGTTTTATCTCTTTCATTATACTGAAGCCGTATAATTTTCTTGAGTTATAATCTATCTTCTTTTAAGATTCCCTCGAGACAGAGAAGAGCGGTTCTGTCTTTGGTTGACGGGAGGCTCCCGTGAAGCTGACACTAACATGTTGAAGCGAGCGCTGCCAAATTAAATTCTGAATCTCAATCACAGCTACTGTTTCTAATGGGAAATTTGAGTTGATTATGGAGATGACAGCCCAGGTTCACATTTATTGCATTTAGCAGAAATTGTTTATCCTATTAAATATGGTCTTGAAGGAGAGACAATTGAATTTTGGAGCACCGGTGAATACCCCGGTGATGCCCAGGCGTTGCTAAACTGTGTAATAATTATATTCTTATTTGTGAGCTGAACTTCCCCACGTGGCTCTTTCTGCAAACAAATGCATTTTGGAGGAGGCTGAGACATAATGTAAGAATTAAACAAAATAAATGCAAACTGTGCTTTTGGAAAATCTTGGCAGCTACAGCTTACACTGGTAGACTGGTGAAGGAGCTGTAGCATCCGAGGGGCAGAGTCCAGGCCATGCAGTTTGGCTGTGGTCCTGGGAGCTTGAACACAGCACAAGATACCTGGATGTGGGAGATTTTTGCATCTCAGAGCATAAATCTTTGAAATGCTGTTAGCTTCATGTGCTTAATGTCCAGGTGGGAGGCTTCCCGTGTGACCTTGGACTAATAACATAACTTCTGTGGGAATAATAATTATTCTAATTAGTTTAACAATGGCAATAATAGTAATAGCTGCCAATTATAGAGTGCTTCCCAGTTTATGAAGTCTCTTAACCTACATTATCTTATTCAGTCTTCATCTGAACTTCACAGGGTAGATATTAATAGAATCATTGGATGACACGTAGAGAAAGCTTCAACTGGAAACTCAATCCTTATGACGAATGAGTCAACTATAGAAGTCAGGATGGGATGCAGAGCTCAAGAGAAAGAGCACTTGCGGGTAGAGAATCCAGATAGAAGGAAAAGTCATCTCTGTCTTAAAGAAGAGGACTCTGGCCTGCTCCCAGGCACTTATTAAAAAAAGTCCTCAGGAGAAAGTGGGCCTGGCACAGAAAGCTCTTGGGGGAATCAGTGTGATAATCCTCAGGCCCTTCATGATCTGCACCTTGGTGGGAAAACATACTGGCCATAGGACCTTGCACACAGCAGCTCCACCACGCACCCTCCTGTTGAATCCAATTCCTCACTCATCCTCCAGGTCTCAGCTGTCTCTTCTTTCATACAGGCTTCCTTGCTTCCATTAGGTTAAGAAAGAGATGTCTACTCTCTCTGTTTTCATTTCACCCTGTACTTCCCCCATTATAATAGAGATAAGTCTGAAAGTCTGAAAATGGAGATACTATTTTGTTTTGCAGATTGAAGATGTGCTTAATGACATCATGTCTACTCATCAGTGTTTGTAGACTTTGCAGAGTTACTTATTCGTTCTCAAATATAGCATCCATGAAGGCAGGGACAGGAACTACTGCGCTAATATATCCCAACTTATAAGTTCAGTGACTGGCACAAGTAGACCATCAATAAATAATTGTGTAATTAATGAGTTAATGAAACGAAGGAGTAGGGCCTGGGGAAGAACTTGCTCACACTGGTGAGAACCTTTAGTGAATTCGTGGTATATGATAGCGGCATCATGAGAGCAGGGACAGAGCAACCCCTGCGATAGGGGAAACCCACATGGTAGTGAATGATAGGCACCTTCATGTGGCTTTGTGGTCAGCAGTGCAAGAGCAAAGTGAAATCAAAGGGGAGGAAAAACAGCTGATGTCATGAAGGGACTGAAAATACCCATTTGGACATGATATTGTTGACACCTCCTGGGACAGCCAGGAATCCCCAAGGAGGCTTTGCCAAGGAAGGGGACAAAAACTCTGCAATTATTGGTGGAGTGACCCTGAGAAGCGCATTTACAAGCTGATGAGAAAACCAAGGCTCAAGAGATTTTAAAAGACCTGCCTACTGTGTGGTAGGGGTAGGAAAGAGGAACTTAAAAAAAAAGGCATCTTCCAACATTCTGCCTCATCCTCAGTGTTCTCATCTCTACATCAGTTCTAAACCTGGAATGGCCACATAAAACCTAATGGTAACACGTTGGCATAGTACACGTTAGGTCTTTGAGATTCCCTGTTTATTGAATGCTGGAATGAAATCAGATTTTTCTATGTTGTGTTTTCCTCTTTGAGTTATCATTCTTAAATGTGAGGCCAGATTTCAATAATGAGGTATTAAAAAACTCAGGGATCTGTTTGTTGAGATACCAGGGGTTGTTATCACAACCTTTTAGGCAAAACTGGAAGGACAGCATAGAGAGAGGTCAAATAGCATAGTGCTTAGAAGCCAGACTACTGGCATTTGAAGCCTGGCTCTGTGACTTACTACTTTGTGGCTTTATATAAGTTATGTATCTGTGTGTGTCTCCATTTCCTCATCTGTAAGATGGGGATGGTGGCAGTATCAGCCTCCTGGGGCTTTGTGAACATTATATGAATTACTGCATTTAGGAGAGCACCCTGGACTCAGTAAGCAGTCCATAATTAGCTATGTCATTACTATCATCATTTCCAGGGATTTTCAAAACATCAACAAGAACCACAGGTTGGTTATTTTTTAAGTCATTTAAAACTGCTTTAAAGACTTTTCAGCGTAAAACCCACTATAACATACAAGAACAAAAAGACATAAAATAGCTTAGCTTCTAGGAAATGTCTTAATAAAGGGCATGGAGGGTTTTTATATCCCAAGCTCCAGGTTATTAAGGGAAAATGTATCAGCATAATAACTAATATTTGCAGAGGGCATTACTAGTTACAAAGAACTTTCACATACCTAATCCAGCTTAATCCTCTCAATGCCTACAACAGGAAGGATTTATTATCTGCTTTTGACAGGTGATGAGACAGAGCCTCGGAGAACCTGAGTGATTTGCCCAAGACCACACAGCTTGAAAGCCACAGAGCTCAGTCCAAGGGCTGCAGCCTCTGTCCTCACGTCTCCTACAACAGCAGAGGCAGATCCAGCTTCATCCATAGAGCAAATGCCCAGCTACCTGCTTATATAGAAGAGGCAGAGAAAGGCCCTTGGCCTGACATCCCTGCAGCAGAGAAACCAAGTGGGTTTGGAGGGCTTTGCAATAGACCGACAGAGGTATAACACCCCAACGCCATTACTTCCTAGCTGCGTGACTTGAATCTAGTCACTTTTCCTTTCTTGGCCTCAGTGTCCTCATCAGAAAATGAGGTCATTAAACTCCAGCACAAAAGTGTAAGGATTAACATTCTTGGGGTGCTGAACAAAACAGTACCGCCTAACTTCTGCCCCTTTTTATGCTGGCTAGCGTCTGTCTCTTTCAGCAGGTGGATGCATTTTACAAAAGGAAAAATGAAAAGAAATAATGATTGCATTTGCAGTGGGGAATTCTCAGAGGATTGTCAAAGGGAGTCAACTGGCTGGTCTGACATCCACCTCTGCCTAGGAGGCCGTGCCGGAGCCTGGGTGCTCCCATTATCACTGTTGGCTGCATCCACCAGTTATCTCGAGTCCACACCTTGCAACCCCAGATGTTCCTTCATCCATCATTGGCCATTGTTTGTATCCACTCCTCCTTCCCTCACCACCTCCTGCCAGATGACTCCTTGTTAATAAACCAGTTTGCTCACATCCTGAAAACTATCTGATTCTGGCCCCTTTTATCCCAAACACCGCCCATCCATCAAATGCTTGCTCCACATGCTTGGTTAGGAAAATGGGAATGGGGGAGGGAGACAAATCATAGATAAAACTTCTTAGCTGCTATCTCTAAAGAAATAGAATGGATAAATAGACCTGTCAGACATGTATCATGCCACTGGTCAGCAAAGTCCATTTGTTAAAAACAGGTTAGGATGGCAGGATTTATCTCACATTTTAAGCTGTTAATATAGAAGGGAAACATATTTTCCTTTATCTCTCCCAGGGGAAGAGGGGAAATCTTAAGGCCATGAATGAGGAATTTTTAACTTGTTTTGATGGACTTCCCTTCACTAAGGTGAAAAAGGTGGGCTCTCTCTTGAATCTGTGCAGCCTTCAGGAATGGTGTGAGCTCGGCTGTCCTCTGACATACCAGGTTGCAGGACTCAGCAGTCCTGTGGAAGTATCTTCCATTAGGTTTCGCCTCACAAGTTTCTGTATGCTAGACACAAAAGCCATTCTAGCGTCTTTACCTCCCACACAGAGAAACCAGAGACAACAGCAGCCAACAAACTCTTCCTGGAAAATTTCTATGTACCACGTATGATGCTAGGTGCTAGGGCTTCAGTGGTAAATAGGATTCCCCACGTGTCCCACAAGAAGTCACTGGGTCAGGTAGACACATAACTAGGCTATAGGGATGGAGCATGGAAAATGCTGGAATATAGAGCTATGTAAGGGAGGAGGACCTGATGAAGTGTGGAGTAATGGGAGGGGTCAAGATTGGCTTTCCAGATGAATGGACACCTAACCTATGCCATGGAGAGTGCTGGTGAGGCGCTAGGAGAAGATGGGAGCTGAGAAGTGGGAGTGGGGTAGTGCTTCCAGGAATAGCATATGCAAAGACTGGAAGCAATAAAAGGCCTGACCTATTTGAGGAACTAAATTGGAAATAGTTTTTTAATTCAATAAATGTTTATTGAACTCTTACTAAGGCTAAATACTATTTGGTACTGGGGATCTAATCATGAAAAGGCTTGCTTAATAATGGGGGAGGGGAGTCATACTGTCTTAGTCGTTTCAGACTGCTATAGAAGAATACAGTAGACTGGGTGGCTTAAACAACAGGCGTTTATTTCTCCCAGTTCTGGAGGCTGGCAATTCCAAGAGCAAGGTGCCAGCTTCATATGCGTCTGATGAGTCACTCTTTCTGATTTGTAGACTGCTCTCTTCTTCTTGTATCCTCACACGGCAGATTGGAGAAAGAAGCAACCTCTCTTGTGTCTCTCTTAGTGCCATGGGATGGCACCAATCCCATCATAAGGACTCCATCTTCATGACCTAACCATTCCCAAAGGCCCCACCTCCTAATACCATCCCATCAGGGATTAGGATTTCAACGTAGGAATTTGGGAGTACACAAACATGCCGTCCATAACATATGAGAAGAAAAAAAGAAGAAATAAACAAATCTATAATGTCAGGTAATAGTAATTCTGCATGAGAAAAATAAATGAAGATAAGGGTGAGCCTCTTTACATCGGGTGGACAGAGAAGGTCTTTGGAGAGGTGATAGTTGAGCAAAGACTTGCATGAAATGAGGAATTGAGCTGTGGATGAGCACACTTAGATGGTGAGCATCTCAGGCAGAGAGGACAGCAGGTGCAAAGGTCCTGAGGAGGGGAGGGCCTGGTTTGCATGAGGATGGCAAAAGGGCCTGCATGGCTGGAGCAGCATGAACAACTGAAGGGAAGGAAATGAAAGGGAGCTGAGGGCTAGTCACACAGAGCTCTGTTCCTCACGTCAGGGACGATAGATTTCTAGCACAGTTGGCCCATAGAATCCAATCAGAGAGATAAAGGTGGAGGGGGTACATCAGCCTCAGAGATGTGCTTTATGAATCCAGTTTGAAATTCATGGGCTTTATAACAATAGCTGTGGGCTGCTATTGGAAAGCCCAAGAGCATCCCGGGGTAATCAGGAAAGGGGCTGTCGGCGGGAATCGCCCTGGAACCAAGCACTGGCTGCCCTCAGGAAAGGCCCAGTAACCAAACCAGAATTACAAACGCAGTCATCTCCAGTCTGACAAATTCCAGCACCATTACCCAAACAGCTGAGCAAAAATTGTCCTGCACTCTATCTCCTGGTTTTCCAGCTCTGTCACTTTACACATTTCCCTTGCAGAATCGAGCCCCTCCTTCTGCTTTCTATGATGCTCCAACTCTCACTGTGTCTGAGACTCTGCTGGCCATGTCCTGGCTGCCTGCCCTGCTCCCACAGCTGGTTATCTCCCACAGGCCGCTGGGCTTCCTGCTGCCTGGGACCTATTGCCATTGTTCACAGATCTCCCTTACCAGACTGCCATCAGTGAGGAATTTTTTTTTAAGTTGATTTGATGGACTCTTGCATGGTCCCATCCCTGAAAGAATTCATCCTGAATTCTTTCAGGGATGGGACCATGTCTGATCCATTTCTGAACCTCCAGCACCCAGCATGGGGCCTGCACAAGAGATCTCCAGAGAGTGTTTTGCCCATTTCTGAAGTGAAGGAATAGCACTGTAAATTTTCTTCATGCCATTCTGCTAATCCGTATCACACCCCCTTCCTCTCAAGGCACTCAGTAGCTTCACTTTGCCATCTCTCATTTCTGCAATGTGGCTTTTGAAGCCTACCCTTTCTCTCTGTCCATTTTCTTCACCCTAAAGGCATATAGTTCAGAAGAGATTCATTGAATGATGAACTCTTTAGATCTTCCTTTCTCTCAAAAAAGAAAAAAGCCTCTCCTTATTGCTTTTTATTCTGTCATTAATTTATTTTTCAAAAGACACCTTGTCAAGCTGAAGATTATGTCTTTAAACCATGTATTTACACCCACTACCTATAAAACCATAGATCTTAAAAGACCTAAGGGAAAATGCATCTGAGGAGTTTTATGCTTTTCGCTATGTGAGAGCCAGTCATTCTTGAAGAGGGAAAGCTGCTGATGTAGTAAAGGGTTGCTATGTTTGAAACTGCCACTGTATTTTTATTTGTAAAGCTTCTGGGGACGTAGCATCCTCAAAGGAGTGGGACAGACACTGGCTTGGGTTCTCTGGCTCAGAAGATAGGAAGATGGCATCGCTCAGCCGGTGGTTTTCACTCACAAATGATCCAGGCAATTACATAATCTCAAAGTTCTCATCTTGTGCCCAGATTAGTACACTTACCTCCTGATGAGCCTCCCTGCCTCTGGTTTCTTCCTCTCCCCTGCACCCCACACACTATCCTCCAAATCCCTCCACCTGCAGACAAAAGCAAAGGGTGCTCTGTGACCTGGCTTGCTCTGTGCTCTGTAACCCATGTGGCTCAACCTTGCTGAGATTCAGTTTCCTTAGCTGCACAATAGGAGTTAGAAAACAAACTTTAAGAGATCCTGCATAAAACTAGTTAAAATAGCACAAATAACTTTGCTGTCCCTTCCTTTTTGTTTTGTCCCTGTTACCCATGCACATATAACGATTCCTCTACTCTCAAGAGTCTCAACCTGGGCTGCACTTGGGGAACTTCTAAAACTAAGGATGTCAGGTTGGGCGAGGTGGCTCTTGTCTGTAATCCCAGCACTTTGAGAGGATGAGGATGAGGAGTTCGAGACCAGCCTGACCAATAAGGTAAAACCTCATCTCTACTACAAATATGAAAATTAGCTGGATGTGGGGGCATGTGCCTGTAGCCACGGCTACTCAGGAGGCTGAGGCAGGAGAATCGCTTGAACCTGGGAGGCGGAGGTTGCAGTGAGCTGAGGTCATGCCACTGCACTCCAGCCTGGGCGACAGAGCAAGACTTTGTCTCAAAAACAAACAAAACAAACAAACAAAAACGACAAATGTCTTGTCCTTACCCCCAGGGATTCAGATTGAATTGGTTTGAGGTGCAGCCTATAGACATCAGGATTTTAAAAACTCCTCAGGTGATTCTAACATGCAACCAAGGCATTTTTAGGTTGAGATCAAATGTTCTCTGTAAAGTGCCCATGTGGCCTGGCCAATTTGGCCCCTGGTCACTTTCTAGCATGCAACTGCCACTACTCAGTAAATAATGAATGTAGGTTAATTATTAATATAAGTTAAAAAGCAAAAAGCAAATTAATGACAGGATGAAAAGCAATAAGACAGTCTTTTTTCTTCTTTCAGATAGAAGATCTAAAGAGTTTAGAAATGAACTTTTAAATCACATGCTTTCATTAGTAATAGTCTTAATAATAATGATGATAAGAGTGATGCTAATAATGTCCTGTGTGACAGGCATGGTGCCAAGTGTTTCATGTGCCTCATTTTATTTACATGCATTATAGTCCCACTCCCCATTCCCAACATACAAATGATCCAGGCAATTACATAATCTCAAAGTTCTCATCTTGTGCCCAGATAACTACACTTACCTCCTGATGAGCCTCCCTGCCTCTGGTTTCTTCCTCTCCCCTGCACCCCACACACTATCCTCCAAATCCCTCCACCTGCAGACAAGAGCAAAGGGTGCCCCTGCCCCAGACTTTCTTTCTCACTTTCAGACTTTGTCTCATGCTGAATTTCTGTCTGAGAAATCTCTTCCCTGTTTGCCTAGTTGAAAAGACCTTCAGGGCCTGAGGCAAGCCGCATGCCATTCACAACATACACACTCATGGAAAGGCAAATCTCTCTCCTACCAGGCCTCTTTCAGCACTTGTTTTGTGTGCTACATATTTTGGCATTAACTCAACAATTAATTACCCCAACACTTCTTCTAGTTGTTTCCTATACGTAAGTCTTATTGTCACTCTAAGAAGATTGAGGACTCTGGACGAACTTGAAGCATCAATATATATGTCAGTCACCAGACATTTCTTGAGTACCTACTAAACCCTGGGATTGTAGATTTGGCCTTCAAGGAGCTCACAATCTAACAGGGGAAACTGATGGATAAACAGAAAATTCAGAGCTACCTAACATGTTCTCTATTTGAGGCATGATTGGAGTGCTGTGGAATGCTGAGGCTGGCTGGTGTGATTGGCTCTCCCACGGATGGCTCAGAGAAGGTGGATTTTGACCTCTTCAAATCCACTCTCCACTCTGGGAGGCTGACCAATGTGCACCTCATCTATGAACTGACTCTTCAATTCATTCACTTATTTAATCACAGCTACTTACTAAGTCCCTGTGATATTTAAGGCACGAGCCTGGCCTCAGGGGCTACAGTGATAAACAAAATAAATCTGACTTCTGCCCTGAAAATTATTATCTCTCAGGAAGAGATAGCTCTTAAATTGTCACAGGAGATGTGGGACTGAATATATACGCTATGATCTAAACTTTTGTGTCCCTTCAAAATTCATGCGTTGACATTCTAACCCCAAGGTGATGGCATGAGAAGGTGGGAAATTCAGGAAGTGACTAGGTCATGAGAATGGAGCCCTCATGAATGGAATTCGTGCCCTTAAAGAAGGGACCTAAGAGACGGCCTAGCCCTTTCTGCGGTGTAAGGACACCGCAATACGACAGTCCTGTAAAAACTAAGAAGTGGGCCTTCACTAGACGCTGAATCTGTCTTGATCTTGGACTTCCTAGCCTCTAGACCTGTGAGAAATAAATTTCTGTTGTTTATAAGCCACCTAGTTTATGGCATTTTGTTATAGCAGCCCAAACGGACTGAGATAATACAATTACTAGTTGTGAAAATTGCAATGAAGGAAGAGAAGTGTTCCGTGAGAAAATAATTAGGAGAAATGTGACATTTTGTGGAAAGAATTTAAGGGAACTAGAGAGATTAATTAAATTAATAAATGAGTTCAAATGAAGGCAAATTGAAATAACTCAAGTCAATTTTTAATATTTTTCTCATGATTTCAGTGTCTGTTTGTACTAACAATTGATAATGTTTCTATGAATGAACAAATATTGTTATCAAAGAACTAAGAGAATTCTCATCCTACTTTGTTTTATTGGGCATTGATTGTTTCAGGTGTCTACTTACTTTGTCTCCAATATCCTATAAGTAATCCCTGGTCATGGATTGAGTTATTCTCAGTTTTCTATTTTATTTTATTTTATTTTATTTTATTTTTTGATGATCCAAAGTGCTGTGAGCAGGACAGAGCTTCTAGTTAGCGGTCAACACCCAGTTGCTGAATAAACGATTGAATTTTGTAGGTAATAGAATAGTCGGCTGTAGATGGCAAGATCTAGTCTTAGGCCTGGAAGCTGGCAGAACAAAGAAAAAAGTGTGCTGATTTGCATCGTGTCTCAGCTGAAAGAAGTCTGTATCCAACAGTCAGTACAGGAGGCAACATCCACAGCATCTGGCCCAGCCTATGCCCAGAGGCCCTTAGCAAGCTTGCGTCTGTACTTTCCGCCCCGGACACGAGGCCCCTCCACTCTGAGGTGCGGGATTGTCACACTCTCTCCTCCTCTCCTGGGTGCCTGCTCTGCACGTGGACCAGAAGCTCCAGCAACTCCAGTTCCCATCCGCTTTGGCTCCTGCAGAGGAAATTTCCCAGGGAGAAGGAGGTTAGCATATAGCTAAGAAGGGAGGGCCTGTCTAGTGACGAACAGGGAGGGGTGAGTTGGACCCTTGGGAGACGGACTGGCCTCCTCTTCTTGAGTCGACTGCAGCTTGTTGGAGATATGAATAAGGCGTGTAGGGTCTCTGCTCCTTTGTTAGTCCAGTGGTAGCAAGGGCAGTTCCACTGCAGAGACAATGGCAGAGAGGCTTTTAATTGCCCCTGGGGTCTCTGTCCAGGGAGTTGCAGAGCTGCTATTGAGGAGGGAGGGCCATCTGTTGCCTGAGAGTAGTCTGCAATCCCTCCTTGGGGAAATGCCTTCCGGTAGCCAACCAAGACCTCTGTGCTCACTGCCTTGCACTTAATTTGAAACTCTGGATGGAGTGGGAAGAGGCCACTGGGAGCTCATCTCATGAAATTGGAATCTGCAGTTCCATAGAAGATGGATAGCGGAGGGAGGCAGGAGGTGTGCTCTTTTGGAAGAATGACAGAGTCACTGGAGGGTTTGAAGAGCAGGGAGTGCTGCCCCGCTGAGGAATCACAGAAAAGGTTTAGCCAGACACCTCTCTGGAGAGGATTGCTAAACTTTTAAGGATCTGCAAATCAAAATCCCTCAGACTCTGGCAACGGAGCCATGGAGGGTAACAGACTCTGCCCGGAGCATTCAAACACATGCACTGACCATGGAATATCTGGAAATCTAGCTCAGAGAATCACCCTATCCTGGGGCTCAGCCTGAGTTTTGGATGCTGTCATATGAGAAGGATAGACTAATCCAATGGTTTTTTTTTCTATCATTATTTTTTTATCACAATTTCATTTTTCCTAAACGAAATCTTACATGGACCCCAACCTCTAAGTCAGATGAAAGTTGAGCTGCTCTATTTGAAGCTGGATGTCTGTCAGGCTCACCCTCCTCCGCTGGGGCAGTTCTGAGACCCCAAGGCTCCTCAGATCACAGTGTGAATATCATTGGATTGGATTATCTCCAAGTTCCCTCCAGCTCTGTAATTATACTCCCTGATGGGGCAGCCACAGCAGGGCTCTCTGTCTCTTTCTCCCACCTCTGTGCCTCGGTCCCCATAGGCGAAGGCTTGCTGGGAAAATTCCCAGGGACTATAATGGGCCTCCAAGGAATTTGACTGCCCTACCTCAGACTTCCTTGCCAGCCCAGTATCCATCAGGCTGAAAGTTCAGTATGATAGCCCCAAGATCACCTGATGTCCTTGCTTGGAGCCAGGTTGATGGAACACCATGAGCTGCCTGCAATGAACTGAGTGCACTGCCTGCAACTGAATGCAGGAGGAATGGGACCTTGGGAGCAGCCCTCTGCCTCCTCCCTTTCTGCAGATCATTATGTAATGCCCATTCCTTCTCTGATGCCCACCATGTGTGCAGGTGTCTCAGCATGCCTGCCATTGAGTCTGGCCCTGGACTATGGAGAGGCAAGTCTGAGTAGCCCATACTCCCTCTTCTCTCTGCCTCTATGCTGTGTGGACAGGAATCCTAGAAAGTCACTGGTTCTAAGGGCCCTTGGAGTGCTATCATTAAATTACTCTGGCAAAGCTCACATCTGTTCCTTTAAGCCAGGCCAGGTTGACAACCACGAACTGGTACACACCCCACTTTCCAATCCCTGAAATGACAGTTACTAAAGTTGTCTGAGACTCTCTACTCTCATTTCCCAAATTTCCTCACTCTTAAGATGTGACTTAGTAGGCTGTAGTGATTCAGAGATTGGGCCCTGGGTCCAAATCCTGGCTCTTTCATTCCCTAGCTAGGTGACCTTGAGCAAATCATTGAACCTTCCTTCTGCTCTGGTTTCCTCATCTGTAAATTGGGACTAATAACAGCATTTATGTCATAAGGTTCCTGGGGAAATAAATGAGTTTATAGACATGCTACTATAATGGCTGTTACTAATAAGGCTTAGTTACTTTTTTTGTTCATTGATCTTTGTTCCCCTTGGGAATGCTGCCTGGCCAATGGGAAAACGGCAGCTGCAACCCAGTCCATATCCTGCTTTAGAAGTCAGGAAAGCCCTGGGCCCTGGAACTGGGCTGTATCAGTCCAGAGTGGTTTTCTTTTTCTCTCCCAATTCACCCACTTACCAGGCAGTGCCTTTTTCCAACTCACATAAGGAAACTGTGTGCCAGGCTTGGCCCTGAGAGTTGGTCTCCCTGGTTTGTATTCTCTGCATGCTCCTTCATGAAGTCTTTGACTTTCACTCACCCTCTTGGCTGACCTCTTTCAGCATCCCTCCCACAGGACACAGGCAGTTCACTGGGACCCAGATTCTATCCCCTTTTGCTCACAAAGGAGGTATCTGAACAGGTAACAACCCAGAACAATCCTCTACCAATGAAACATCCCACATGAAGCTGTCTCTTCTTTTGTTTATTATAATAGACCCTACCACACGTGTTAACTAGTTTAATCCTCAACACTACCCTTGAGGAAGCTTCCAATATAATCTCATTTTACAGGGTATGCCCAGATGGGAATTGGCAGCATTAGAAATTAAAGATCTGGGCTGGATGTGGTGGCTCAAGCCTGTAATCCCACCATTTTGGGAGGCTGAGGCGAGTGGGTCACTTGAAGCCAGGAGTTTGAGACAAGCCTGGCCAACATGGTGAAACCCTACCTCTACTAAAAATATAAAAATTAGCCAGGTGTGGTGGCTCATGCCGGTAGTCCCAGCTACCTGGGGGGCTGAGGTGGGAGAATTGCTTGAACCCAGGAGGCAGAGGTTGCAGTGAGCCGAGATGACACCACTGCACTCCAGCCTGGGTGACAGAGTGAGACTTCATCTCAAAAAATAAAAATAAATAAATAAAAACCTAAAGATCTATTTGATACCTGAGTTATGCTATCCTGCCACCTATTTAGAACTACTCTCCAATGAGGAAATAACAACTCACCATCATCTCATTTTAAAACAAGGTCTACTACATGAGGATCCCCTTGAATCCTAACGAAATTGGTATTTGTAGTTTGAAGTTTAAAGTACTTAAATTCAATTTTGCATTTAAAGATATTAAGCTTCAAACTACCAACTGCTCACCATGCAGCTATCCCTTGTTTAGGTCAGAGACTCAGAAATTCTGGGGGTAGGAAGGATCTTGAGGTTGTTTTGCCCAACCATCCCTTAGAAGAATAAATCTCTTCTATTACGACTCCCTGAAAAGTGCTCATCTATCCCCCTCCCTCACTCCTGCCACGGTACATGCAGAAGAAACTTCTCCCTCATTGAGCCCTAATCCCTTTGCTGTAGCTTCTCTCCTTTAGTCCCACAACTTAATCTCAGTGTCCATAGAATACAAGTTTCATGGCCTCTCAAAGGGTAGTTTATGTGGGATTTGTCCTTCCTGAGTCTTTCTTCTCCATGCCAAAAGTTCCCAATCTTTCCAGATCTTCTTCTTAGTACATAGGTTTGAGCCTTCCCGCATCACTGGGTTGCCTGCTTTCCTTTGTCAGTATCTGGTGACGTGTGGCACCAAGAACAAAGATCCTGGTATGCCAGAGAAGAATCTTAGCCTGGACTCCTGACTTCTGTTACCCCATCTTTCACTCTGGGGGCATCTGAATCAGGCTCCCACTGTGTGAACTGGGATGAGTGCTTGGCTTGTTTCTTTCATATGGCCATTGGGCCACATGGCTTCAGCCCCATTCACCCTGTGCTCAACAGTTTGTTTTCGGGGGTCAATTGTAATACCTTGGATTTGCCTATCCAGACTGCTTTGTTTTTCCCTTTGTGTTTTCTTCATTGAAGTAGACAATTTAGGTTAATATATACATTATTAGGTAGCCCATATGCTTTGTCATCATTGTATGTACCATACAAGCAGTTTTATATGCTTGAAAAATTGGGAGCTTAGGAATTGGAACATGCATAGAGATTCTTGGGGCTAAAAGGAAACTTAGATGAGAAAGCCAAACCCCAGAAAGATGTAAATAATCAGTGTCCCCCAGTGACTTGGTAAAGTAGCTGGGATTCACATCCACGTCCCCCACTTCTTTGTTTTTAAGGGATGGACTTTTTAATGCTTGTTTGATAACTTTCTTCCTTGGTACCAGTTGGTTCATGTTGCAGCTATCTGCATTTAACCCTTCCTTGCCCAAACCTTGTTTTTAGTCATAAGTCCTTACACTATAAGACAACTACCTATCTCTTTTAGTGAGTTGAATTGTGTTTCTACAAAAGATATGTTTAAGGCAAACCCTCTTTACCTGTGAACATGACCTTATTTGGAAATAGAATCTTCGCAGATGAAATCACATTAAAATGAGGTCATGCTGGATTAGGGTAGGCCCTAACCCAGTGACTGGTGGTTCTTATAAGAAGAGAAACAGAGTTATAGAAGGAAGAATGCCACATGAAGGCAGAGGCAGAGACTGGAGTCATGCATCTACAAGCCAGGAAATGCCAAGGATTGCTGACAACCCCCAAAAGATAGGAGAGAGGCATGGACCATATACTCCCTTGTTCTCTGGCAGAAACCAACCTAGTCAACACACTTGGCTTTGGACTTCTAGCATCCAGAAGTCTGAAACAATATAATTCTGCTGTTGTAAGCCACCCAATTTGTAATGATTTGTTATGGTAGTCCTAGGAAACCAGTTCATTCCTCCAGGAATGAATCCTGTTGTCCATATACATCTTGGTGAAAAAAATTCTCCTCAGAGAAAAGGTCTTGATGGCAGTGAAAAAGCACAAGAACTACTGAGTGTGATGGGTGAGTAATAGAACTCTCAAGTGTGGCTCCTAGGTAGTGGCTAGGAGGGCTCAGAAAAGAGGGACTGGGAACCCCAGAAGTCCTTTCTGCATTGGCTCCTTTGAGCTGGGCCAGGCTGGAACTGGGTGGGGATGCATGGGCCTTACCTTCTATCTGTGTTTGCTCACAGGCAGGGCCCTCGCGACCCACGTGGCACTGGCACCTGCAGCTGGTGCCCTCGAGGATGGGCACCCCATTGTTGAAGCAGGGCCCACAGCGGCAGCTGTTGAATTCCATCAGATACTGGTCCAAGGCACGGCGCAGGTTCTGGCGTTTGACCTCTAGAGGCCCCAGGCTTGTGTGCCTCAGTAGCTCATGGATAGGCTGCACCTGTGGGAACAGAAAGACCACAGGGCTCCTCTCTGGGCTCTGTGTGCCTTCCCAGAGCCCAAGAACTGGCTACCAAACTTCTAGAAGGCCTGCTACATGTCAGGCACAGACACAGACACCCAACCTCTCCCACCACCTTGGATCCTCACGGTCACTCTGTGACATAGGTATTAAACTCCTCCCAGCAGAAGTCATTCAGGCTCAAAGTGTTTAAGTGACTGGCTCAGAATCACACACTTATTAAGAAATAATAATACGGATCAGGTTTAGAGAGGTGTTGTTAAGAGTCCCAGGCCACGCAGCTGGGACATGAGCCACATTTACCTAGCTTTTACCATGTGACAGGCCTTTCCCCTATATCATTTCCCTTAATCCTCACAATAACCCTGGAGCAGTGTGTGCAATCTTCACAAGAATCACCTACTTAACTTGAAGCCTGTGCACTCCTAATCCCAGAGTAATAAGTGAGCTTAGAAGTTATTTGTGCCAACTCATATGCCCCCTCCACCAGGTTTAAGAAGCAGGAAAAGTGCGTGTTTTGATTGTCAACCTTCAATGCAGGAATTAATAACATCCTTGACAGGTAAAGTTGTTGTCATTGCTGAGCAATTATCCTAATGGTGTAACCGCGGCAGCTACGTGTGGCTGGGTGGGGGGTTATTTATAATTGATGCAACCCATTCCAGGCATGACCATAGTTCAGGGTTTCTCAACCTCGGCACTATTGCCTATCAAGTTGGATAATTCTTTATTGGCAGGAGTGGGCTGTCCTATGCATTGTAGGCTGTTTAGCAGAGTCCCTGGCCTCTACTCACTAGGTGCCAGCAGTCCCTTCCCAGTTGTGAAAACTAAAACTGTCTCCTGACATTGCCAAATATTTCTCAGGGGGAACAATTGCCTCGACTGAGAAGTAGTAGATGAAGCGCAAGCAGCATTGAATCTGGAGCCAGAAAACCTGGCTTCAAACCCCAGCTACCCTGCTTCCAGCTGTGTGATCTTTGGTACATGACACGCGGAGCCTCCTTCCTCATCTGTAAAGGGAGAACAGTCATCGCACCCTGCAGGATTATTGTGAAGATTAAGGGAGATCACACAGGGGAAAGACCTGTCACATGGTAAAAGCCAAGTAAATGTGGCTCACTTTCTAACTATATGGCTTGGGACTCTTAACTCCCCTGTCTAAGCCTGATCCACATTATCTAGCAAATGGGAATAATACTTAATTCCCAGATTTCTTATGAGGATCTAAAGAAGTACTGAATATGAGATACTACTGTACAAGTGAAGAATGACATAAAATAAAGCACCATTTTTTGTTAGATGCATGTGATAATGGAAAAAAAACACCAAAATCCTGTGTTTTTCAAACTGCGTGCACATATGGTGCTTATCTTCAGCATGCTTATAATGTTACACATTTTAATGCATTCATAAAATGAAGGATCTTCTCTAGATCTCTCATTTTAAAGGAGAGGAATCGGAGGCCCGCAAAGGGAAAGTGATTTGCCAAGGTCACAGAGCAAGGCAGCAGTGGGACTGAGCCACGTTAAGGCAGTCTCACTTTCCTGGAAACAGAAGTCAACTGAGGGCACTAGCAATAGCTTTAACTGGGTTCCTGGAAATGTGTACAGAAAGACCTGTGGCAAACAGACTTTGGCCTGTGGTCAGGGGCTGCAGCTGAGGTCAGCAGGCAGGTAATATCAGGACTGATAGGGCCCCCAGCCGAGGGGAGAAAACCACTTACTGGAAGTTCAGGGAATTCAGTCCCATTGTTAGGAAGTCAGTGTACAATAGGCTGCCCTGTTGGCCTGGTCAAAGATGACTGTTAGTTCCAGGGAAGGCCAGGACCATTGGGCAGTTTTTCTTTGACCTTCCAGTGGGGCTCAGCACCCAGTTCCCCACCTCCGATCTCTCCCTCCCAGGAACCACAGGAAGAGAGGAAGTGCTCCATAGGGTGGGCTGGTGGAGTTGAAGGAGGAAAGACAGGTGGAAAAAAAGGGATCTTAGGATATTAGAGCTTGAAAAGATATTGGCAATGATCTTGTTCCCATTTTGCAGATAAGAAAAAAGACTCAGGTCAAATGATACAATGTAGTAACAGAAGACAACGAATAATAATACATCACACAACACAACATAGCAAAATAGCATAACACAAATGTAACATAACAGGACTCCTACATCCACTAACTCCACGTACTGGTTATAAATAAGCACTGCGGAACTCTGGGGGATATGCAAGTGAACAAGATTCTGTTTCTACTCTGAACATCAGGCTCCAAATAACCCCTACCTGTTCTGCCTGTCTGTAATCTCTCTCTTCTTCAAATCACCCTTTATTACCCTGTGAGCATTCTCTTTCTAAAGCACAGTGCTAGCTGTGTTACTCCCCTGCTCTAAAGCCTGCCTGTGGCTTAATGCATCAGGTATGAACTTCTCAGGGGGCAACATGAATTGTGAAGAGATTGAGGATGTTAGTGTCAGTCAAACATGACTTGAGTTGGACTCTATCATTTGCCAGCTTTGAGATCTTGTGCTGAACCTGTTTCTTCAACTGGCATTTACTAAGTAACCTCCAGTTTCCCAAGTCTTGTGAAATATCTTTATGTGACAGAGCAGGAAACTGAGGCTCAGTGAGGGAAGTAACTTGTCAAAGGTCACACATTGAAAAGATGGCTGAGCTGTGACCTAAATTATATCTTTCCTCTCCCTCCCACCCAATCCTGCAAAGTCTGGGTTCTTTTTTTCCAAAAGACTGTATTGGTCTTCTCCAAATGATGACCCTCAGTCTTCCCAGAGAAGTTTTTCTCAAGGCAAACACCAAGTTCACCTATTGCCTGTGAAAGTTTATATATTACTCCTGATATCAATTTTACGGTTTTTGCTCAAATTACTAATAACTTGATGATAGCAATTTTCAAACCCCATGTGAATTACGGTTGTGTGAAAATGGTCTCTTACTTATTGAAGAAGAAATGAAATCAAGGTTAATCCATCTGACCTCTTTCTTCATAGAAAGCAGGGTGTTAGAATAGACTTCTTGGTGTAACTGTAGGCATATGTTTTAAGAGAGGGACTATATCCATACCTGGATTTTAAATATATGTAGAAAATTAGGCAAGGGTGGAGAGAAAATGGATGAGAAAATGATGATGTTTTGCTTCAAAGTCTGAAATGCAGTCTTATTTTTAATGGACTACACTGCCTATTGACAGACGTAGTTTGGCAACTGCTAGGACAATTGCTTCCTTTGCGGTTAGAATACAGTTTCCCATACTTTGAGAGGTTAAGCATTTAAGGCAGGGTTTCTCAACTTCAGCATTATTGACACTTGGGACCAGATATTTCTTCGCTGTAGGGGCTGTTCTGTGCCTAGAAGGATGTTTAGCAGCATCCCTGGCCTCTGACTCCTAGATGCCAGTAACAGCTCCTTTGCCCCACTGTGGGTGGTGAAAAAAAGACAAAAAAAATCTCCAGATATTGCTAAATTTCCTCCGTGGAGCAAAATTGCCCCTAGTAGTTGAGAGCCACTGCTTTAAAGGAGGTGCTAGAATAGAGAGAAGTGAGAACTGGATACAAAGTCCAAAGGTCTGAAATCCAAGCATTGCCACCTCTGAGCTCTGTGACCTTAAACATTTTCACTTGATTTTTCAGAGGCTGTTTCCTAATCTTTTTAATGGGAGGGAATTGTATTTACACCAGAGGTTCCTGTAATGGGGAGATGAGATAATTTTGGAATGCAGCAGCCAATTGCAGCCTGGGTCCAAGTCCAACCCACAGCTTGTTCTTGTATGGCCTTTGAGCTAAGAATGACCTTTATATTTTTAAAGAGTTTTGAGGAAGAAGAGAAAGAAGAGGAATAACTACCGCTAGTAGTGGAACTGCTTTGCGTATCACAGCTTGTATGTGGCCAAGAAAGCCTAAAACGTTTACTGTTTGACCTTTTACAGAAAAAGTTTGCCACCCCCTAATTTAGTCCATGTGATTTTTAAAGTCTTTTATGTATAAATGAAAATCATGATTTGCCAAGCGTGGCCTAATGCTGAGGAACTTCTGAGATGGCCAGTGTTAAACTGGGCACCGACCAGATCATCAGTTTCTGACCCCAGCTCCCTAGTGGGTCTGAAGTCATGCACTCTGCAGAGTGAGGCACAAGCAAGGCCACTAGTTCAGTGTGCCGTTACATTTAATCTTGTTCTTTGATGGGCTCATAATAAGAAATATGAAATGATCTGGTCTGCTTCACTTTCATTCCTCATGGACGTAGAGTTTCTTCAACTGCGAAAAGACTTACCTCAAAATCGATAACAACCGGATTATACTTTAATGACCTCCCCCAGGAACGGTATGTAATGGTGCTACTGTTGTGTGCCAAGGCACCGCTCAAGCCAGAATTGCCACCTCGCACCCGAGAAATGACGTTTTCCACAGCCATGGCCTTCCTGTCCCTTTCTGCCATCAAGAGGATAAACTGCATTAGCTCATTTCTCCAAAAGCCCAAGGACTGATTGACAAACCCCACTAATGAGATTCAGAAGAAAATTGACATGTTTTCCTTAGATATTTGCCATTCTACTCCTCTTCTGGGTTAGCTAGCAGGAAGAAGAAGAAGGGAAGGACCTAGACTCAGAAACAGACCCATCCTCTGGAGTCTACTGGGAGGACAGCCCAGCCCACAGAAAGGATGAGGAGGACAGGAAATGAGTGGTCATTCAATCATACACTCATTCATTCACATGTCAAATGTCTTCTCAGTGCCTACTATATGCCAAATAGGTTCAATCAAATATTATAGGTGCTATAGATGTTACTATAGGACTCAGTGGGCACAGTGAAAGAAACTACTCAGATATACAGTAGGAGGTGTGGGAGACAGTCAGAAGAAAGGTAAGCTGTCTACAAAGGTAAGTGAGCATTTGCCAGGTGAATAAAGAGAGGATAAAAAGAGAGAGGGAACAATTTGACTTAAGGCCCTGAGGTACAGGTAACCTAATGCAATGGGAATAGCTTGAACCTGTTTAATACCTATTTCACCCACTGCACTATAAACTTCTTCATTATCCCTGTATCCTCTGTGTCTCCCACTTGAAAAAAAACTCAATACCTGTTTGATGAATGAATGAGTAAATGAACACACGAACACCCCAAGTGTCTTGTTCAGGAAATGCCGTAAAATATTCCTATACAATCCCTCTCTAATAATTATTCTTTGAGCTTGGACTTGGTAACCATATTCTCCTCTCTCAACAGCCTTATTTCCTCCCCCTGAACTATAACATGACGGGCTTTCATTCAAACAGACCATTTTCCAGATTCCTTCCGTTCTAGTTCTTACTTGGAGCTTTGTCTAACACTTGAAATCTAGGAGGGTTCCCTGTACAAAGGTAAGTATTTCTAAGATGATTTTCAACCCATGGTAGATTCAAAATAGAGCCACTACAGGTCATTTGTTTGGGGGTATTTAGTATCTACGCAGTCTGATCATTGACTAAAATGAAATCAACTGGGGAAAAAAACAGCTTCCATGTCTCAGTGTGTGTCCAGAGGAAAGCCTGGTTTCTCTTTTAGGGGCATCTATTGCTAAACACTTGCCAGTTTTGCCATCTCCAAATCTTTTACAAGATTCTGCTGATAAACCTCCACCAACACTTAGGCTGCCTTCATAGAATGCATAGTCAATACCCAAGGAGCCTCCAAAACATTTCATGACATCTGTGCTTGTAACACCTGCAACAGGGAGACAGAGAAACACAAAATGCTGAGTTAATAAAAGACACCTGACATGGTACAACTATGTCACAGTAGTAAAAGCTAGCTTCAGCTTTGGAGTCCAAAAAGGTGTGGATTGAAAGCCTGGTTCTTTAATCCAATTTAAGTTTTCTCTTCTGCATGGTTCCAATCAAAATAATTCTTGAAATGAAAAGAGATATGTAGTGCCCATACTAGTTGGTAAAAAACACTAGCACTCTTTCCTTTGGCCATTTTTTATTGAGCGATTTTGAGGCAATAATTCTATCTCATCCATCTGCATTTGCCCCCATGCCTACCTCAGTGCCTGGCCCATGATGGATACCATTACTCTTAACTTTTGCATTTATTTACCCCTACTATAAATGCCTCTCCTCCTCCCTTTCCATCATCATTCCAAAGGCTTCCATTCAAATGTCAGTTACTCCATGAAGTACTGTTGGATCTGAATAATTCCCTCTTTCTTCAGAGCTACTAAAGTTCTCTGTGTCTGAATGATCATCTTTATCACAATTCTTTTTGTCCAGGTCCTCATTGCATCCCAGAGAGGCCAGAGTCTTGCTAGAAGATGGATGCATCACCATGGAAAGTTTACCTGCCATTCAGATCCCATAAAGACTGTCAGGCCCACATTAGCCATCTCTGTATTTGTCTACATCTGAGGACCCACTGAGGAACCTGAATTTTGCAGATGAAGAAAATAATTCTCAAAGCAATAAAGCCATATTGCTACATAAATAAACAGACCTGGATTTCCAACCCTAGGTCTGCCTGACAAAATAAAACTAGATAAATAGACTGGAGGAATACTGACTATGCTGCAGAGTTCAACCTTTTCGGTAGCTAAAGGGGTCTTCTGAAAGTTTTAAACCGAAGTTTGTATTTTGAGACATAATTTCTTTAAACTATAACTATACAAAATAATTATTTCCAGTCATAGCGTTATTCTGTCAACCATAAAGGAAAAATAATGTAGACCTGTCATTCAATTGAGCTAAAGATTAGATTCACTATTTTCAAGGGAGTATTGAGCATCAAAGTTTATTTGCCTGTGTCCCCATTAAACTGCAAACTCTACGAGGTCAAGGATTTCTGTCTAATTCACCACTGTCTTGTCAGCATAGCAATGCGGTGTGTGCCATGTTCGGTAAGTATTTTCAGAATAAATGATTGATGAATGAAAAAAACATGTAAATAAATGAACCCCCTGAGTCCTTTGGTAAGGGTTTCTGATAGAAGGAAACTTAGAAGTCATAAGTCCTAAATTCAAATTCCAGTCACTAACACCTTGTGTGATCCTAAAAAAGGTCCATGATCCCACGGGACCTCAGTTTCCCATTTATGGAAAGAAGAGGTTGTTATCTCTAAGACCCCTTTCAGCTGCAGCCCTCTGTGACTCTTTGGATATCAGTTTCTGAGTCACTCTTGAGCTGAAAGTGCCTGGGGGAAGTGATGCTCTGAGCACTGGCACTTAGCACCGAGCAAAGGTGCTTCTGCCATTTCCATTCAAACACTTTTAATTTTTAATGCATTACTAATTGGGGGAAGATTTAGCATATTTAATTGTTTTGATTTAAAAATGCTTCAACAGTGATAAACAAAAGTGGATGAAAAGAATTCACAGGCAGAAGCCAGAGTGATTACTTAGGTGAGTGGTGGAGGGCTGCTGAATTAAAGCTACCGGACGGGCTGATTAATGGGGGCTGGAAGATACCTGTGGTGTGATTATGCTCATGAAGGATCTGCCGACAGCCTGCCACGTGCTGCTGGGAGAAGAGAATTCCAGCCTGACTTGAGCAGCACGACTTGACTGCAGAGAATTGCCATCTGAGGACCCCAAAGTGGGTACCAGCCAGCAAGGGGAGTCTGTGACTTACAAAGAATCATAGAGAACCTGAGAGCCGAAACACTCTTAGACACCTAGCTCACACTTTTCATTTAAAGCTGAGATGCCTGAGGTTCATGGAGGTTAGTTATATTCCCTAAGGCCATACAGTTAAAAAATGGTGACACAGATTCAAGCTGAAGTCTGTCATGTTTAGAAGCCTGCAGTATTTTTATAATCTCAGTTACTACCTCAGACTAAATTCTGCCATCTGAGAGAAAAATTTAGTAAGCACCTACTGTGTACCATCCCCAGCATATCACATACTGGGCAATGTAGACGCCTTGAGAATATAACTAATGTGAATATGGTGCAAATCTGCAAAGGTAAGGTCCTGCCCTTGAGAAGTTAGCAGGCTAGGAGCAATGTCTGAAATGAAAACCAATCTGTATCCTGACAGTTGCTTGTTTCAATATACCAGAGCTAGAAAGGAGTCTCTCATCAGAGGCTGTAAGAGATGCCAAAATTAGAGCTGTCTACAGTGAGCCTGTGGGAAAGTGAGACTAATAACTTGGGGTTGGGGCAGGGGAAGTAAAACCTGGTACCAAAATCCAGGAGTTGAAAATGGCATTGGAAGCCAGGACTCAGTACCAGAGAGATAAACACAAAGAGTTGGGGGTGGGGGTTTGGGGTGAAAGGAACAGAGAAAGGTGTGGAGCTATTGTAGAGAACTTGCCCAGATGGGCATGTAGTGTGGATAGACTGACTACATTCATGGAACCAGGTGATCCTCTGCCATTGCCCCATCCCTATCCCGTCAGGCTGGACTCCTTAGGTTTAACTTTGGACCAGATTAAACTGTAGTTTGTTTTGGGCTTTTGAACTCAGTAAGCTATGGAGTTGATCAGTCCCAACCCAGGCTATACATTGAGGTCATCTGGAGTGCGTCTGAAAAATACAAGTAACGAGGTCCAACCTCTGTCAATTCTGATTGTATATTTCTGTGAAATCAGAAATCTGTTTTTTAGACAAGTATCCCAGATGATTCCTTTTCATTGGATCTTGGATCAGATGTTGAGTACAGTGGTCCTGCAGAGCATCTCTGGTGGCTTACCACAGGGCTCTGGCATCCTGTCTCAGCTGGTGCCTTTGTCAATGCCTTGGATATAGACCTAGTAGCCAGTTCCATCATATCCACTCAGAATAAGAACTAGAAAAAGCCAAGGTTAATTCACTTAAAGAATCAGGATCCAAAAGGCCTCAAAAGGATTCATGGATATTAGTATTCAAGTATATTAGTCCGTTCTCACACTGCTAATAAAGACATACCCGAGCCTGGGTAATTTTATAAAGGAAAGAAGTCTGATTGATTGAGAGTGCAGAATGGCTGGGGAGGCCTCGGGAAACTCACAGTCATGGCAGAGGGGAAAGCAAACACGTCCTCCTTCACATGGCTGCAAGAAGAAGTGCCAAGCAAAGGGGGGAAAGCCCCTTATAAAACCGTCAGCTCTCATGAGAACAAACCCACTCTCACGAGAACAACATGAAGGTAACCACCCCCACCAGGTCCCTCCCATCACACGTGGGGATTATGGGAACTGCAATTCAAGATGAGATTTGGGTGGGGATACAGCCAAACCATATCATCAAACATAGCAAAATGAGACTGAATTGGGAAAACCTTAACATTCTACCCTACAGACAAAATACCAAATGCACAAGCACAATGAGAAACAGACACAACTTGGCAGGAGAACAAAAGAAAAGGCCTTGGAGTTTTAGATTACTCCCCGCTCAGTAGGGTAATGAAACCAGGTACAAATTATACTTAGTAAAATGAAGAAGGAAATAATCTCACTCTCCTCTCCATAGGTTAAAGAAACTCAGAGCTGTGTGCAAAACACTTTAAAACAGAAATAAGAAAATACGATTTTCTTCAATGAACATTATCCAGCCTTTAAAAAGGAAATCCTGACATATTTGACAATACGGCTGAACCTTGAGGACGTAATGCTGTGTGAAATAAGCTAGTCACAGAAGGATAAAGACTGCCTGATTCCACTTATATTAGATATATGAATAGTCAGATATATAGAATCAAAGGGTAGCATGGTGGTTGCCAGCGGCTGGGGGCAAGAGGAAAGGTAGAATTGCTAGTCAATGAGCATTAAGTCTCAATTATACAAGATAAGCTCTGAGAGCAACATGTCCCTATAGCTAATAACACTGTATTGTACTGTTAAAATTGGCCAAGAGGGTAAAATTCATGTTAAATATTCTTACCATAATAAAATTTAAAAACAGAGAATAATCAGAGAAGAATAAGTATGAGGGTGAAGACCTTCAAAGCCACATCCTTTTGAAAATATTAGAGGGGATTAAGGATGTTTACTTGAAGAAAGGAAAAAAAGATTTCTCTTTAAGAGAGACTGGTAGAACTGGGTTATAACTCTCCAGAGAGTTGTATTGAGGAAGAGGAATTAGGCTTATTTATGTAGTTGCAAGGGCAAGAACTAGGACCCAAAGGACAGAAGCTATAGGAAGGCAAGTTTAGGCTTAGCATAAGGTAGATCATCATCACAGTCAGAAGCCAAGCAGAGATGAGGTGTTTCAGCAGACCGTGAGCTCTCACCATTGCAGGGGACCAAGCTGAGGCTATCTGTTTACCTGTGAGGGTACAGGAGGGTTTGAAGGGTAGAAAAGAGCCGTGATCTTTTAAGGTGACTGCTAATGCCATGATCCTGAGACTTTAAGAACACATCAGAATGCTTTAAGAACATTTGAGACAACGTCGGTAAGTACCTAATGATGTTTTACTGGGTTAGAGGTAGCTGAGAAATAAGGAGGACTAAGGAGAGGACTTGACCTCAATGAGCTGAGATTCAAGTGTGGGGAAATGGGCAAGGAAACAGACAATTATTGTCGTGTGTGAGGAGGACTCTGACACAGGGCAGCAAGGTCAGGGAAGGCATCCTTGGGGGTCGAGAGAAGGAGTCAGAGACAAGTGCCAGACAAAGCCAGGAGTATAATGGAGGTGAGAGAGACCATGCAGAGGAATTGTGTCCTCAGCAGCAAGATGCTACTCAGAAAAATCATTGTGACTTAAACTCCAGAGTGGAAAAGAGGGAGATGCAAATCAGCTGAGATCCCTAAGGAAGTACAGTTATTCTGCAGAGGAACATTCATTACGCATGGTGAGTGGGAACGGTAGTCCTGAAAGCAGCCTTCCAAACCCCTCATTCCCTGACATTCTGCAAAGAAGCTCAGAGAAAGGAAGCTAGGCAGAAGAAGGAGACAATGTTGAGACTGCAGTCCCATGTCTTCCTCCTACCTGATCCTCTTCAGAGGATCTGGTTCTAGATGATTTCAGCCATGACAAGAGAGAGCATAGCTGAAGGCCAAACTCTGCAACAGAGACCTCCTGAGCTAGAATTCCACCCTTGCCCAATGACTATGTGAGCAAATTGGTTAACCTTCTGGGAGGCTGGACTGCTTCTCATTCTAGTCTGGTCTCAAGGTGAGCTGTTTTTGTGGCTACCTGACAGGCTAGGAGCCCAAAGGATATGCGTCTGGCCACCATGTCTTCTACTTGTTTCCCACTTGGTCTTGGTGGTGGCGCAGGTGGGAGAATGGTTCAGAGGCCTACCATTCACCATCTCTGGTAGTGACCTCGCACCTCCGTGGAGCTCCTGCATCTCTATGGCTCTCAGGCAGAACCAGGCAGCTTGATTTCCAAGGTGCCAGAACACCGCAAGTCTGTCATTCCTCAGATTAAAAGCATTAGGTGGAAAACAGCAGGTGTAGTGCATTATTTATCTCTTTGCAACAAACAAAAACCATTCATGTTGCTACGATGTATCTGCTACATTGCTTTGCTATATCGGTTGCCCCCAAAGACAGCCTCAGAAGGGGAAAGAGAATCTAATAGTCTATTTTCTGCCATCACATTGGAAAAGATGATTGGATGAAATGGACCATCCACTCACCGTGTTTGAGTACGGCATATCTTGCTTCAAGACCTGATTCTTGGGCCTGTTAGTCTTAGATGACTTTGGAAAGTTACCTAACAATAAGAGCTAATCTTTATTAAACACCTAATTGTGCCAGGCAATTTTTAGGGATTCGCTTATAGAAATGATTATCATTTCCATGTTAAAGATTGAGAATATGAGGCACAAAGCCATTAAGTGAGTTACACAGGTCACTACCAGAGAAGGTGAATGGTAGGCCTCTGAACCCAGAGCTTATACTCTCAACCACCACAATTCCTACTTTTTCCAATCCTAGTCAGTCTGTAAGATGGGTAAATCCTCCTTGTCCTAGAATATTGTGGAGAGTCTCCAATGAGATAATGCAGCTGAAAGTACTTTATAAAATATAGCATGAGATATTAATCTATCATGAGATATTACAAAGCTGGGATTTGCATCTTCAGTTAAAGAAAGACTTGTGACTCCTAAAACATTTTAGAGGCATTGTCTAGATAGGCTGGAGTCAACCTGTCCCCAAGCACTCCTGGGGGCTTGGCACATGCCAGGCTCTGTGCAGAGATTTGTACACCCAAGAGATGACTTAGAAGCCTGTAGTCTGATAGGAAGAACAGACCAAGAAATTGACAATTACTAGAGTGAGCTAAAACTATGCTGGAGAGAAGCACAGGGGTACACTGGGGCATAGATACAGGGCCCTTGGGGATGAGGGAAGGTTGTCAGGAACTGACTGGGAGAAGCTCAATTAAAGAGATAAAGGGAATTTCTAGCACCTGCAAAGGCACCGAGGTATTCATTTTATTCTCAGCTGGTTGGGAAGAAATGTGAGTTTTAATGGATAAAAAGAAACACAAAGAGGACAAGTGTGTTAGTTAACACCTCCCAACTAGCCCAGCCACAGACTCCAGTCATCTTTTCCAATGGGATGGCAGAAAATAGACTATTCGATTCTCTTTCCAGGACATTGCCTGGAAAAAGAGGGAGGCTGAGGAGTTTGTAAAAATCAGGATTTCTTAATGGACACTTCTGTAGTATAAGTGGTTAGCACTAGAATGGGTGGTGATGACAAGGGCACCTGGTGACTTCACAAACACTATATGTGCTGGGTAGAGATATTCCATGTGTTACCTCACTCAGTGTTCACACATAATGCCACAATAGGAATAATCAGTCCCATTTTAGAAAGGAGTAGGTTGGGATAGTTTAAACTTAACTTAGATAGCTTGTCACTTGCCCAAAAGTTATACATTAAGTAAATAACAGAATTGGGATTGAACCAAGGCCTGTGTCCAAAGCCCATGTTCTGTATGCCATATTACACTGCTTATGTGACAGAGGTTAAGGATGGCTCTGAGAAGAATGTTGACACCATCTCAGCTTTTCTCCTTTAAGTATGAAGCCGTTTTCAGTGATATTAGAGGTGGAAATTCAAAATCAAGACAAAATCAGAAGGATGGTGCTAAGAGTCTCAGTTCCATGTGTATACAGATGACTTAAGGGGAGTAGGGATAGAGCCAAGAAACTAGGAGTCTGTCAGTCAATCAATACCATCCATCACCGTGAAGCCTGGTTGTCATGGTAACTGGGGATAAAGCCTGGAGCTTGTTAGAATCCAGTGACTGTCTGTTTGGGTGACTGGTTGGTTAGCAGGCACACACACGCACAAAAAGGCCTGCTGGGCCATCCCAGAGACCCTAGCCACAAACATAGGACCTTTCACAACAAGGTTCCTGCCCATCTCACCCTCCTCATTGTCCAATTTGAGCTCAGAACATTTAGGATACCACCCCTGACTCTGCAGAGTGTTAGGAAAGCTCTGGAGGCTGCCCAGCATATGTGGGCTTGGATTCGAAACCACCCCAGCTAGAAAAACGCCGAGTCTCTGCAGTGGGCCAGGCTCAGTCGATGGGCAGGACTCTGGGACACAACATTAACAGGATGGACACTGGACACAGGCAGCTGCAACAGTGTGACACTCAGAGCTAAGTCCTGAGTACACTAAAGCACCTAAAACAGGCTCCCAACCCAGACCTGGGGAGACAGAGAGACTGCCTGGAAGAGTCCTATTTGAGCTAAGCAGAGAACTGAGGATGAATAAGGATAAACCAGATGAATAAGGAAGGGCAGAGGGAGAGGTGCAAAATTCCAGGTAGAAGAAACAGCATATGCAAATCAAGGAGAAAGAGTATGGTAAGTCCAGGGACCAGTACATTGCTCAGCATAGCGCAGCCCAATGGTGAACAATGAGCTGGAGGTCTATGCATGCTCACTGAAATGCTGGCCTTCTTTTCCATTGCAGAGACTCCCTTGCTTTCAGTGTTCACCTTGCATGATCACTGCAGTTTGCCATCCTCTCCGTAGTTTCTGAGAGGCCAACATTGACTCTGGCCATTGTTTTCATCATGATTTCCGGCATAATCCGGTCAAGATTGTTCTTATTTAGGCCCTGGTCTCAGCAGCACGCCCTTCCATAACCGAGTCCAGCCTTTGAGTGAATCTGGACGTTCATCTCCTTTTATTCACCCTTACCTACTTGCTGCCCCAGCCATTTCCATGCAACTCCCTTCTCTTCAAGGCAAACTTCTACTCCTAGTAGAAGATGAGGATTGAATCTCTTTAGAGTTTAGCAAGTGGGAGAAGAAAAGCTTGTTGCTCCCTCCTTTTTGCTTCTACTATATTTGTTTCTATTTAAACATTTATCACATTATGTTATTCTTGGCCCCCAGCTGACTGCATTTCTCCAGGGAAGGGCTCTGTGTGTTTCATCCTTGTGTTCCCAGAAATCATGGGTGCTCAGTGAGCATTTACTAAATGAGTGGATGAGTGGATGGGTGGAGATTAGATTATGAGTACAGTTTCCCACTGAGATGATTTCCTATTTCCGACTTTGTTCTACTCAGAATCATCCTGAAAGGGAGTTATAATCAAACAACAGCCACAATACATAACTGTGATGGTAGTTTAAGGGACTTAAATTATATGGCTTAATCATCTGGGCTGCCTTTGCCTTATTTTAATAATGGTATAGTAAATACACAGCCTAAGAGCCCTGTTGCCCTCAGTCCCTGGCCTCTGGCAGACATCACTAATTGATCTCAGCACTTTCTGACTGAGCCTGTATCTGGTGTTCCAGTCTTCAACTCAGCAGTCTAGGTAGCATTTGCTTTTAAGACCACTTGTCATCCCTGGGTTAGACACTTCTTCCAGCCTGCAACTCTCTGAGGTTCACCTCTTTGAGTGTCACCGGCCAGCACACTATGCTTGTTCCTGGCCCTGTGGCTGTACTTAAGTTTCAGAACAATCACATGCTTGTCAGTTTAAACATTAACAATTCTCCCAGTTACAATTCCCAATCAATGAGTCAAATTGACCCAACATTACATTGAGAAATGGATATAAAAAATAATATTCCCTTAATTATTTGTAAAACCCAATCTACTCACTTTTAAAGCTACCACAACAGTTTGATGCTCTTAGAAAGGAAAATCAATGAAATAAATAAATCAATCAATGAAATAAAATAAAATATCTAGGTATACTGCAAGAAACATTGCACTTGGAATTAGAAACCTGGTTTAAACCTCACCCTGCCTCTGACCAGCTGTGTCACCTTGGACATATTATCTTGCCTTTCAGTGCCTGGTTGTCCTCATCTGTAAGATGGAAGGGTTGCCACGAGGCTTGGAGGAGATAATGCGCATGTAAGGGCTCCGCGTGCAACCTGCTACAGAGTTAGAACCCAATGATGCTTATTCCTCTATTTCCACTGAGATACACTCTTGGAACCATTTGATTACATAAGACTTTCCAGACCTAGCTCCACAGTTGTTACTGACATCTGCTTCCAGCTTTCCCACCTGTCTATCTTCCTGTGATGGTTAATTTCATGTGTCAACTTGACTGGGTCATGGAGTGCTGAGATACTTGATCAAACATAATTCTGGGTGTTTCTGGGTGAGACTAACATTTAAAGTGCTAGACTTAATAAAGTAAACCGCCCTTTCTAATGCCCATGGGCCTTGTGTGATCAGTTGAAGGCCTGACTAGAACAAAAAGACTGACCTTCCTATGAATAAGAGAAGATTCTTCATTTGTTCAACCTGGAACATTGACTTTTTTTTCCTGCCCTCAGACTTGAATGGAAATGTCAGCTCTTCCAGGGTCTCAAGCCTGCTGGCCTTCAGACTGGAGATATATCACTGGCTCTCCAGGTTCTCAGGCCTTCAGACTCGGACTGAAATGAAACCACCAACCCTCCTGGGTGTCCAGCTTGCTGACTGTAGATCTTGGGACTTGTCAGACTCCATAATCACATGAACCAATTCATTGCGATAAATCTCTTTATACTATATACACATTTTATATAAAGATAAATAATAGAGATCCAGGTGTTCTATTAGTTCTGTTTATCTGGAGAAACTGACTAATATACTTTCCAATGCTTCCCTTAGGGCTATTGATGATTTTTCCTTTATTGAAACTAATTAAATACATTTTTTATAGTTAGTGGAGCACACTGAGTTAAGACTGTGTTTTTAATACTTTCTTGACCACTCTCAAAGTAAGAAATACCTTTTACATCCTGATCCAGTCTACATACATTCATTTAAAAAAAGGTTTTTTTTTTCTTTTTTGAGACAGGGTCTCACTCTGTCATCCAGGCTGGAGTACAGTGGTGTCATCTTGGCTCACTGCAACCTCGACCTCCCAGGCTCAAGTGATCCTCCCATCTCAGCCTTTCAAGGAGCTGGGACTACAGGCGCATGTACCATGACTGGCTAGTTTTTTGTTTGTTTAATTTTTATAGAAATGCGATCTTTCTATGTTGCCCATGCTGGTCTCAAACTCCTGGGTTCAAATGAGCCTCCAGCTTGGCCTCCAAAACTCCTAGGATTGCAGGAGGGAGCCACTGTGCTTGGCTTAGAAGAAGTTTCAATATTTAACAACACTTTGTGTGATATACTCTGGTACCTTGCATTCTATTTTATTTCATTTTTCAAATGCTGATCATGACCCACTAAATTTCTTTTACAATCTACTAATGGGTTACGGTCTACAGTTTGAAAAATTCTAGGTGAAGACAACCTTGACACATTATAGCAGATCGCTTAACATTACAGTTTCTTGAGTTTGACTTCACCAGTTAATAGCTATGTGACCTTGGGCAAGTTATTTAACAGAGAATAACTGAGCCTCAGTCCTTCTTTTGTGAATTGGAGATTATATGTAACAGTATCCTTGTCACAGGTCTCTCCTGAGAATTAAATGAGATAGTGCATTTAAAGTGCTTACCCCAGTGTCTACCACACAGTAAATACTCAGTAAATCTTGGCTGTCTTACCACCACTGCTAGCATCTAAGCCTTTCACATATAGTGTAAAATGAATGACAAGATGTATGGAAAAAGGGATGAGTACTTGGAAGATTCACAAATCTAAATCGGAAGACCTAGGTTCAATACTAACTGAGTCACACTGAGTCATTTACTTAAGCTCTTTGGAGTTCAACTTTTTTTCTATAAAACTGGGGGAAATAATAATATAATTCCTCATAATGTTATTACGAGGATCAATTTGAATGCCAGATGTGGATGTGTTATGCTTGACAAATAGTAGATGTTATTATATGTAAATACATTTTGTTAAAACCAAATAGTGAATAAGAAAATAAATTGCTAGTTCACTTTGAGTGGTAACTAATTTGGCTGTCCACAGAGTAAATTATCCCTGACCATAATCAAATGATTATGACAAAGAGAAACCCCATTACTTTCTATGTGCCCCCTGATGAGAGGGACCATGTATTAATCATCTTGGTATCTAGACAGTGTTACGTGTACTTTGTAAATGTTTGTCGAAGGAAAGGCTAAAGGAATGAATGAAATACAGGAAGGCAGGGAGGAAAGAGGAAGAGGATGTAGAGCTATAATTGGCATTAACTTTAGTGAGGTTTTAAATTCAGTCCCTGTAGCTTTTTAGACATTGTGTGTTAGGTGGTAGACTGGCTGGTCCACAGGCCCTGACTGGAAAGAGATGATCAATAATGGGTTGGATGTATTGCACTCTTGCTGGAAGGGTCTTTCCCAGGGTCACTGTTATCTGGCATCCATCAGGGCCAGGGATGATGGAAAGCAGGCACTGATTTGAGCAGAGTTGTTAACACTTTGAAAGATAGTGATGAGAATTCAAAGTGACCTTGATAAATGGGAAGAGTGGTCCCTCCAAAACTGGATGAAGCTCTGGAGACAGAAATGAATGACCTTGATCAAAGAAATGGGCAGGTGGAGGAGGAGGCATGATTGGTAAGGCTCCAAGTTCATAGCAAATGTACCAGCTACTGCAGGCTGGACATCATGATAATAATTTCCCTCCCAGTTGAGCAATGTTTCACAGCTGAGTGATTGCAGAACCCTGGGAGACAGATCTTCTTAGCCCCACTTTACAGATGAGAGAACAGTTAACGTTCCAGAGATGATAACTGTAAATTTGGGAATAATAAACATGTGACAATATGTTTATATTGTACATAGTACAGCAATAATAGATAACATTTTTGAACTCTTACTCTGTGTCAGGCACTAAGCGACATGCTCACATAGATTGTTTCACTTCACGTTTACAGCAACCATATGAAGTATGTACTGTCATTGCCTCATTTAGAAGAGGAAACTGAGGCACAGCGAGGTTCACTAATTTGCCTGTGGGTCACATGGCTGATAAAGGGTGGAAATAGGACTTGAGTCAGGCAATCTGACTCAGAACCTACTTCAGCAATTGAAATTTATTGAGTGCTTAATAGCGTGTGGGTCCTAAATAAGTTCACTGATTCCTCACAACCAACCACTCTATGAGGTAGATGACAGTATTTCCAATTTGCAGGTGAGGAAACTGAAAGTTAAGATGATTAGATTATCTGCCCATGATTACACAGTTAGCAATTGGCAGAGTCCACGTTTCCAACCACTATGCTATATTCATATCCTTCATTAAAGGGAAGAAATACCTATTAAACATTTACCATGCAACATGTACTTAGAATTATTCTCAACCAAACAAACCCTTGTTATCATTCTTATTTGGATCTTGAGGAAGCTGAGGCTCAGAGAAATTAAGTGTTGTTCCTCAAAGTCATATAGTTACTAAATGATAGAACCAAGATCCCCACCCAAATGTTTCTGGCTTCGAAGTGCGGACTCTTTGCTACCATGTCACCACCATATTTCTTAATTTCACAGAGCTTGATCAAAATGGCTTTAGTACCTACTGACTCCACCTGAAATTATAATCCATAATAGTAACTGCTGCTTAGACGGTATTTAAGGTATCACAGTGCTTTTCATGACTATCTTGGTTAATTCTCACAATAGTCTTTTAAAGTAGTTATGACGATCTCTACCTTAGTCGTGAAAAAACTGAGACTCAGATGTGACATACCAGCTTCTGAATGGCAGAGCCTAGATTAGAAAAAAAATATCTCAGGGAAAAGAATTTTTTCCACTACCACACTGCCTGTCATCTTTGATGTGGCCTGCTGTCTTTGATAGGGCTGCAGAATGCTACTGCTGCTTTTTGTGAGCAAAGCATCAACTTAAGTCATTTTCTGTGAGGTCTTTGCAAAGCCCTTTCAATAAGGCCAAGAATCATAGCAGTTTAACTTGCTATTCTATGCAGGATTTCCATTACAGCATCCCTGATAGAGGTGTCTGATCAGACTCCTTGAGATTCTCTAACTGATAGGAAGCATTCTACTTCATGTTGCAGGTTGAAGGACCCAGGGCTCAGAAGCTGAAACAAATGTGTCAAGTCCTATCCACATGAGCCACAGAAGGGGTCTGGAGCAGACCACCACCAACTTGGTTCCAAAGGCATTTATGAAATATGCATCTAACCTCTGATACATTTTTCACTGTGCATGTCTGCTTGGCTGGAGGGAACCTGCAGAGAAATGGCATGGCATGGTCATCAGTAGTATCGGGAATGGAGATAAAGGGATGGATTGTGGATACTGAGATGACTAATGAGATATGTAGGGGGAGAGAAGGGAGAGAGAATTTTTCCCAGGTTGTAAGTTCCAATAAAGGCAACTGGGCTGAAAAAGAAAGAACCCTGGATTTTAACTCACTTTGCATATTTTTCACTTACTAGTGATATTACTTTTTTGCCTTGTTTCCTTCATCTGTAAAAATGAGAAAACCATGCCTCCCTCACAGGATCATTGTCAATATTAGGTGAGGAGACTTGATATGGAACTTAGCACATAATAAATAGTCAACTATTTTCCACCTCTCTGTGTCAAGTAAACTGGGAGGATGGTGGTGTCTCTGTAGAGGTAGAATTCAGGAAGAAACGCTTGAAGGGTTTGGGGTGAGAAGGACATGAATGCTATTGCTTGGAGGTGCCAGCTTCCCGGTGGAGATGCTTACAGTCGTATGAAAATATGGGCAGGGATTCTGGAGGAGAAAGAGGCCTCTAAACAGAATTGTGGAGGTCACTCACATGATGATACAAGTTGGAGGAGTGGAAGAAGCAAGGGAAATGCAGCTCAGTGTGTATTCATGGTGCACCTACTGTGGGCCCAGCCTTGTGCTAGACACAAAAAATACCCCAGGGACAACAGGCCTAGGACTTGTACATTAAAGTTCATAGTCTGCAGAAGAGACAAATATATAATTGCAATTATTATAATATGCATTTAAACATGTATGTATATTTAGAGTCCTTTCTTTGCTCCCAGAATCCCTATCATACTTCCAAATGTCTGAGGGGTGTCCTTGCCACAAAGCTGGCACCTTCAGGCAAGTGCATCTGTCCTTCTCGCCTCAATGTGTGTATGTGTACATGCACACACACTCATGTGTGTCTATGATAAAAATACAATTTAGAGAAAGGAGTAATTGACACCTCACAATCCACACCCAGTCTATCTATAAATTCCTTAAATTATCCTTTCAAAATACATCCAAAATCTATCATATTCTTACATGTCCATTCGTTATTCCTTGCTTGGACATCAGCAATGCCCCTAACGGTTCTTCCTGAGTCCGCTCCTGCTCCTCTAGTCTGTGCTCTACATGGCAATAGAATGATCTGTTGACCCATTGATTAGACCAAGCACTGCCCTGTTGATGACCCTGCAGTGGTTTCTCTGACACTGCAGATACATAGTCCATACTTCTTATTATGGCCAGCAAGACCCTCTGAGGCCTCTTGGCCTCTTCCAACCTCAGTTTCTGCTATTATTCCTTTATCCCAAGGCTTCTGCCACACATGCCTTCTTTCCCTTCACAAAAACACCACTCTCCTTCCTCAGAGAGGGCCTTAGTACAAGCTGTTCGCTCACCCAGAACACCTTCACCCTTGTCTTTGGCATCTCCTTAACCTCTGGATCTCATCTCAGTTTAGATTTCACTTCTTCAAAGAGACTTTCCCAGATCATCCCAAACTAAGTGAATTATCTTCCCTCATCCCCTGCAGTTAGTCTCTATTTCTACAACCTGTTCATTTTCTACATGGCTGTTATCGCAATTTGCAATTACACATTGATCAATTAATTCACACATTACTAAGCCCCTACTCTATTCTAGGAAATGAATATGCAGCAATGAACAAAAAGGATTGAAATGAACATTCTAGAAAGAGGAGACTGACAATAAACAAATAAGTATAAGAGCATGGTGGCTACTGATTTGCTGAGAATTAAAATAGGGTGATATAACAAAGAGAAACTTGACTACATGATCAGGAAAATTCTCTCTGAAAAGGTGACCCTTAAGTAGAGATCCAAATGATAATACTGCTATACAAACATCAGAGGAAAGGGTGGTTCCGGCAAAGAAGACAGCTAATACGAAGACTCTAGATTAAAGTAAGATTGGAATGTCAGAGAGTTAAAGGAACAACAAAGACGATGACCATGAAACAATAACAAAGAAAGAAAGAAAAGAAGAGCCCACCATACTCTTGCGGTATCTAGGTGAAAGATAACAGTGGCTTGGACAAGTGAGACAGAAACAGAGGGAGAACAGATGATGCATTTGCTTTAGAAGTAAAGTCAACATGGCTCGCTGATGGGGGCAGGAAGTAAAAGAGGACCAAGGATGACATCTGGACTTCGGCTGTTTATTTTGTTTCCTCCACTGGATCGAGAGCTTTGCAAGAACAGGGATCATACTGATTTTGTTCCTTTCACACGTTACAAACTCAATGGACATGGTTGAATGAATGAATATGTAAACAAATGAAACTATGGGAGAAGGAGTGGAGCAATATCAGAGCAGATTTCACAGAGGTGGGGATGACCCTACAAGGTTCATAAGGATGAGCTGAAGTTTGTCAGGTTGGCAAGACAGGGAAGAGCACTGGGGGATAAGAGAACAGCATGTGCAAAGGAGGCCAGAAACATCCAACTGAACAGAACGAGGGTACTGAAGTACTCAACCTGTCCAAGATATATTGGTAGCTCTGTAACCAGAGAAGCCAGAATGGGGAAGACACTATCTCTCTTTTGTATATCTTAATACAAAGATGAATAATGAGAGTTCCAAAGAAGGAATGAAGGAGGGTAAAAAAATCTAAGTCCAGAAATTTAAGGCTCAAACCATACTGACACCTGCAGAAGGTAGAAAGCTGTCAGTCACAGCCCTTGAGGAAATGTTAGGATCTCATTGAAGTCTAACATTACCTCCCTAACATCCGAGACTTCCCTTGATTTTTGATGCATGGTTTCATGCTGTCTTTTGGGGAGAAGCTTTTGATCTAAAGGGCACATCAGAAGAAAACAGCCTCGTGCATCCTCTGGGATGAACCCAGAGAAGATCTGAGCAAACCCAAGGACAAAAGATTCCCCCAGAGCAAACCAGTGAGTTTGTTCACTTAAATCATTCCATGCCAAGCTCAGCCCTTTGCAGACGTGAATGTTCACCACACAGGATGTCTCTTAGAAACAAGCACTAAATAGAATATAAATTAACAGCATATAGATCAAAGCTACAGAGAGAGAAAAAGACAGTGACAAAGAGGAAAGAGAAAAGGGGGAGAGAGAGACAGAGAGAAAGGTACCTAGAAAGAAAGGGAATGAGACAGAGGGAAAGAGAATAAGACAGAAAACTATTAGGTTGGTGCAAAAGTTGTGCTTTTTAATGGCAAAAACTTCTATTACTTTTGCACCAGCCCAATATAGCAAACATCAAAATGGAGAAAGGGGGTATGTGATTCTGTTTGTCAAAGGGATAGAAGGTAGATATTTTTGTTCTTTGTAGGTTAATATGTAAATGACATTCTGATTTATTAACGATCTCCAGCAGATGAGGTGATGATTAGCACATTTCCATATTTATAGAAAAGCAACACTAACTTTCCGGATTTATAGAAAATCAGCTCTTCACAAATAGCAAATTGTGCTATTATCGACATATGGTTTTCTATAAACAGAGCTGAGGTAATTATCCCTGGGACAATTTGTCGGTGGGCTCCTTTTGAATATTAACCACATTGGAAGCCAATTTCAGTCTCACAGATTTTAAAGAGGAGGGGCCACCAGATACCCCAGGCAATTAATTAGTAATCCAGCACCAAAGATGGGAGCCCAAACGAAAGGTATACCACAACATGGTGGAAGACTAGAGGTCCAGGGCTCTGACCCCAGATTCTGGCAGCCCTGGGATAAGTAATTAGCCTCTCTGATGAGCCACAGCACTTATGTAGCTAAAACTTGGATAACACCAATTTCTAAGTGGTGTCAAGAAAATTAAATGAGAATATGTGCAATAGCACCTGAAACCTAGTAGGTGCTCAACAAATGTTAATTCCTTTTTTCCTTTCTCATGCTTTTGAATGATTCTAAAAAGAACCACTTGAGTAAAGTTTTTTAAATGCTTCTTTTACATTTTACATTTTTTACATCCATTGTAAGCTACTTATTTTGCATTATGATACAATACACATACACATGTTTTACTTAACTGGAAAAGGTTTCTTGAAGTAGTAATTTATCTTTAGTGCCTATAATCCACTATGATATTTTCTGTTCTGTCCTTTATTGTGGTTCAAAACTTTTCTTGTGATCCATACACTGATATTGAGAACTACAGTAGACTTGCAACATGTAGTTTGAAAAATACTGCAAGAGGGCAGGAACCATATTTAGATTTGTTCACTATCATATCCCTAGCAAAAACACATGATGGATACTCAATAGAGCATTTGAATTATTTTTTAAATGAATATGTAGACGGATGAACTAATGAATGGCTCTAGCAAAGAACCTGAATTAATGCTTCATCTCAAACTTCCCGTCTTGTTTTGAACACTCACTATGTATTAAGCCCTGTGTTGAGTGAGTGCTAAAGAGATAGAAAAGTGGCGGGCATGATAGTTGCTTTCAAATATTTTGCTATCTGGATAAGTAGGATAATACCAGCATTTGGAAAACTGTTTTTTTAAAGTATAACTAGTGTGGAATTTTATGTGTGTGTTGAAGAAGAACAGCAGCCAGTCTGGGCTGGTGCAGTCAAGGAAACTTCTTAAAGCTGGGAATTTGAACTTGGCTTTGCAATATGGAGAGATCTCTCATCCTTCCTCTCACTCATTAAACAGGTCAGGGGTTCTCAAACTGTAGTAGCATCAGAATCACCCGGCAAACTTGTTAAAACACAGATAGCTGGCCTATTCCTAGTTGTTGATTTAGTTAGATTTGGGACGGAGACTGAGAATTTACATATCTAACTAGTTCCAGGTGATGCTACGCTGACACTTGGGGTCCACACTTTGAGAACCGCTGTTCTCCTAGGTTGGAGTAACATCATTAACGTGATTGATGCTAATAGTCTTTATTTTTAGCCATTCAGAATATTGAGCAAGGAAGTGATATAAGCAGATCTGTGAAGTAGAAAGATCCATCTGGTGGCAACTGTCGAAAATAGGTTGGAAGGGGTGAGCCCGCCTCCAGAGACCATTTAGGAGCTGATGCAGTAATAAGTGAGAGATGAGACCCCAGCCTACCTCCGTAGGAGTAGAGATGGAGGAGAGGGGAAGAATGAGAGAGAACTGAAGCACCTTAGAGGTCTACTGGAGTGAAGGAGAAGGAGGAGTCTGAGATGAATCTAAGTTTCTAGCTTCACTGACTGACTGCATGGCAATTCCATTAACCAATAATACTGCATTTAAAACAAGTTTTCACATTTTAAATAACAACCCCCCCCATTATTTATTTTTTAAAAAGTAAACTATGATGCAATAGGAAGCACATAGTTTTAGGGAGCCAGACAAGTCTGAGCTCAAATCCTGTTTGTGGTATTTATTAGCAAGTCTCATTCCTCTACATCTCAGTTCCCTAAGAATAACAATACTTATGCTATCTTACAGAGTTGTCCTAAAAACTAAATGAGATCACCCACAGCTCATACTCAGTGCTTAGAAAACTTCAAACCATGACCTGGGGTCTGTGTTGACTACTGTGTGCATAGAGCTTCTGCTCTACTTACGAAGGGATTCCATTTTGTCTTTGTCAAGCACCAGGATGTATTCATAAGTGCCACCCATGGATCCAGATGTGATGTAATGGGTGCCATAGTCATTGATGAACTTGGCATACATGCCATAATTGTACTGTTCTGGAAGCTCCATTAATGACTGCAGCATTCCTTCATCCAGCATAATATTGTCCCTCCTCATCTTAAAATGGGCCGTCTGCACCTTTGTGAAGATTCTCATGAAAATGTATTTCTGCCAACAACCACCATTGAATAGAGCAAAAGAACAAAGGGAGCATATATTTTACCATTAGAAATAATGCAAAAGGTCAGTTTTTAGTAGCTGTAAGAAAGATATATATATATATGCATATATAATATATAAATATGCAGATCTATAAATATATAATTAATATATACAAATATATAGATATATATTTAATATATGAATATATAGATATATAAACATATATTTATAAATATAAAAATATATAAATACATATACACATGAACACGCATACATGTAATGGAGTACTACTATATTTCACAAGCATATATTAGGCATCAATGTGTGCCAGACTTCCCCCACACCTCCATCTCTGTTCCCACCGCGCCTGCCCAGGTCAAGTTCTCATCAACTCTCACCTAGGTGAGCTACTACAATGTTTTCTTCATTGTGCTTCACCCTTCTGTTCTGTTCCCAATCCATTCCCACCTCCACACTTCTCCCAGTGCTAATCAAAGCACTGCATTGTGAAACCTCCTTTGCTAATATTACATATCCATTAAAAATTGTGTTTAAGATATCTTTAATGAAACGCTGAAATGTCAATTAATTGAAGTTATTGAGCAAAGATCTACAATGCCTATAGTAGCATGCATTACACTAGGTGCAGAGGACATAATCTTGAATTAGATAGGCTCCTGCCCCCACGGAGTTTATATTCCAGTAGTAACCTTGACCTACGTAATCAAGAAAAGCGGGATCCTCATATAAAAAAATGAGATCGCACTAGAAGAATTTTGGATTGGTTTTACAGAAAGATGGCCATCTATGGGCTTTACTTGCAGGCAATAGAAGCCTTGATTCAAAGTGATGATGAAAGTTTGAGAAGCCCAGATGCTTTTAGAAAAATCCATATTAACATGCTACAGACAACCCTTAAAACAATAGAGGACTTTGCCTTCAGCTCAATAGCTAATTCTTTGGCAAAGCTCTAGAACTCAATTTATGTTTGTTGTGTATGTTAGTTCTTACAACTATATTTTCATCATGCAAGATAATTTTTAAACTCCACCTGGATCCACAGTCTTGGTATTAATGCTATTGAGAATTTTTAGTAAGCTTCTAATTAATTCAATAAATATTCCTCTGGCCATCTGATTACCTCTCAAGCCTCATCACTCTCTCTTTTTCTTTCCCACCCTGGTCTTCAGCTGGCAGAAGTACTTTCAATCCCAAGTTTTTACGTGGCTTTCTCATCTCCAGGCCCTTTCACATGCTGATTTCCATGCCTAAAGAACCCTTCTGCCAACTTCTGTCTCCCTTTGTCAGGACAATTTGTACTAATCTTTAGATCTAAGCTTAGATGAATGTTCTTTCCTCAAGGAAGCATTTCTTGACCCCTGAGGATAATAGGCACTTAATGGTGAATGTTTGCTGGAAAAATAAAATATTTTTTGTAGCATACCAGCCCTCCTATCTTTTTGGTAAAGAAAGGCTTGCTTTACGATTCTTCCAAGTGAAATTTAGAGGGCCCGGCTGTTTCTCTTAACACATTACCATTCTACACATTTCCCTATATGCTCCAGGTAACCATGAAAAAGGATGGTGGGAGGCGGGGCAAAGTGATAAGAGTCCTAGTCTTATCATTCAATTTTATTCCCTTTGTGATGATTCCGTGTGCAAAAGTGTAATAAGAAAAACAAACCTGATTACCACTGATCAGACATTTCCAATTACACAAGCAAATTAAGGTTCAATTACTACTGTACTTTTTAATGCAATTAAGATAATACGTGTTCAGTGTATATTATGGAATACTGTGAGACAGACATTATGTTTTAATACCTTCTCATTATACTTGTTTAACTCATTCAAGAATGAAGCATCTTTTGACCCGGATACACCTACATCCACTGTAACAGGGCTGCCAGCCAGGCCTACTCCAATGGTCACTCCAAGTGAGTCAAACTTGTCTTTTTTTACTTTAGAGAGAAGGTCATTTGCATTATCATACAACTCTGAGGCAATTCCAGTATCTGCCAGGGCCTGAAAGGAAATGAATAGATGTTAGCTTTGTTCACGTAGAGCCATTTCCCAACGTATATTTAATACTTAAATCTTCGCTTTGTAAAATATCTAAAATTTCAGATTATGGTAAGCAATCCTTTTATAAGGCTAATTTAGACAATAGACTGATACTTATTAAAATATAGAAAACACAGCATAGTTAGTGTTTAGTGGTACTGATAAAATATTTACACACCACATGTACTTGCACACACACACACACGCGTGCATGTGAGCGCATGCACACACACAGATGATTCTGATCAAATGCTATATTGCTCGGAGCATGGATTTCTTTCTGGCTGGCTTATCCTTCTGGGAGAGAAGGCTGGCTTCTTGTCTTTGCAATAGTGAGATACAGAAAGCCACATCTGGGCATGAGCCTGGGAGGAAAGAAGCAAAGGAAGCCTGCAGATGATGATTGTCTTAGGCAGTGGTATACTTTAGTGCTGCCCACAAACGTTTGGTTATTTCATTCCAGGCACATAATAGGATTGCATTTCTCTGCTGGCTTGAACTGAGGCTTGGTCTTGGGCCTTGCTTGAGCCAATGAAGTAAGCCTTAGGAACCTGCAAAGAGTTTGCTCTCTATTCATGAGAGCAGGTGTTGAAATGAAGCCTCCATTACCTTGAGTCCCTGAGTGTCTGTGATGGTCAGTTTCCTTTCTACCTTCGGATGGACAAGTAGCATAAGCAAGGCAGTGTTGCTTTCAGCTGCTGAGATTTAAGAATTCTTTGTTCCTACAGCACTTAGTTCATCCTGCCTGTTACATAGGCCCAAGACCTTCCCTGAGATTAGGAACATGGTGTTATGTCTTCCACTTTGGTTTACCACTGGCCTGATAGAGGGTAGAGGTGGAAGTGGGGTTGGGGGAGCAAACTTCTTAAAAACGGACCTTATAAGCTTGGCCTTATTTTCTGTACTTTTCTCTTTAGAGAAATTTGGGGAAGGGAGAATGTGACTAGATAATTGTTTAGAATCCTAGGATCCCACTCTCTCTCTCTGGAAAGTGTATCATCTATCTTCTTTTCTAAATGTTCTGTAGCCTGGACTTAGTTCCTACAGATCCGGGTTTGGATCTCGTCTCTGCCACCAACCGCAGTAGAGTTTGATCCTGACACTGTATCCCCTTGTGTTTCTTTTTCTTAATGTCTAAAATGGGGCAATGATAATATCTACCCCATTGTGTTGTAAGGATTAAATGGGAGAATTTGTGTGAAAGTAGAAGGTCTGACACATGTTAAGCATTCAATGATGTTTGCTCTATGGAGGTTTCACCCAAAGGATGTGGGGTGAAAGGAAATTAATGGCTATGAGTAGGCTCTTGATCATGAGCTCCAAGTGACCGAGAGACCACTGAATCTTAGGGATGGAGAGAGTCTTAGTGATGGAAAGCAATTGGCAAGCACTTTTGTACAGAAGAACACTTGCCTCACACAAAATCACATACAAAGAGGCAAGACATGAAAATGATCAGTGTGAGCTGCCTTTGGTGAAACAAAAGCATAGGTCTCACAATCCTGCTCATCTACGCCCTGTCCTGCCCTCCCCCCTACAGATGAGAGAACTGGGCCCAAAGAAGGCAGTGAGTTAGCTGCTGACAGTCTCGTATATAATCTAACAGAGCCACAACTTGGAAATAGGTCTTCTGATTGGCAGTCCAGAGAATAGGGCCTCAGATCTATTTTGTTGATTTGGAATGGAGCCAAGATTTAACAGGTGGGCAGCCATATTTATGATCTGCCTCTCAGCACCCTTTAACGCCAAGCACGTGTGGGAATGGGTATGAAGGGGACATCACCCACCAGCAAACTTCATAGAAAACAAAAGCTTCCAGAGCAAGGCATCTCCACCAATAGGCCTCTGCCTCTCTGCCAACCACACCACAAAGCCCTGAGAGCCTCCCTGTTCAGACTTACTTCAAAGTGATATGTCAGAAAGTTGTAGGGTTTCCGAAAGTACTTCTCATCATCTCCATAGTAGAGACGTTCACAGGTGGGGTCGTATCGAAGCTCCCTCCATTCCCCGTTGTATACTGTCTCACACTGGCCCCCGAAATACCTGGCATCATACACACTCTGAGCATCTTCCTGGGTCAAGATATTGTACCTACATTGAAAAAAGGCAGCTTCTAAATAGCTAGCTAGTGGATGCTGGGCTTAATACCTGGGTGATGGGATGATCTGTGCAGCAAATCACCATGGCACACGTTTATCTATGTAACAAACCTGTACATCCTGCACATGTACCCCTGAATTTAAAATAACAGTTGAAAATTTAAAAGAAAAAGAAAAAAGCAGCTTTTAGGAGAGAGAATTGGAAAGGCAAAGGTAGCATAAAATTTTGTCTTCTGAAAGATGCTGTAGCTGGTTCAAGTAATAGTTTCTCAATCTATGTTCTGTGGAGCCCTGGAGTTCCGTCAAGTAGCTTATGGGCCACTTAAGGTTACACTGAAGGCCTGAGCCTTCAGTTTTCCTTTAACCAGATCATCTAAACAGCCCCATTTAGCATCTAGAATTGTACTCCCACATAGGAAGCACCCCTAAATATTTGTTGAATAAGTTGAAGAAGAATATGCACAAATATCATGAATCCAAGGGCAGCAGCCAGTCTGGGCCCATTTCCCATCTATGCCACATCTAGCTGTGTGACCTCAGCCATATCATTTAACCTCTCTGTGCCTCGGTTTAGTCATGTGTAAAAGCAGTTCTTAAATACTACTGCCCTCATAGAGATAAATGAGTTGAAACATGTAAAGACATCATAACTGTGTTCAGCATACATTGAGGACTGAATAAAAGTCATTGTGGTGGTACTCGTTAGTATTAAGTACAATCGTTAGTATAAGGGCTCTGCTGCTAAAAAAAAAAATAACTTTGAAATATTGGATTCAATTCATAGTGCTAAGGTCGAGAATTTAATCCTCAGTAAGGCCACTGACTTTGAGGCAGCATGGGATGTTGGAGGGTGCACTGTTTAAAAGTCAGGGAGACTCCTGTTTAATTTCCAGCTCTGCTACTTACTGGTTGTATGACTTTGAACTCTAGAAGCACTCTGCATTTTATTTTCCTCATTTAAAGAATAGACATAATAATACCTACCTCTCATGGTTTTTCTGAAGGCTGAGAATACGAAGCTAAACCAGCAATGAAGTACATATTAGGCATTCAACAAATTATACTTACTTTTCCCTAGCCTGATACTCTTCCAGAAATATTTCTCCATACTTCTGTTTCTAAAGTATTTAAAAATCATCTCCCCAGGCTCCATGTTTTAGGATATGGATGGTTTTACCACATTCAGATAAAATAATGTCAAGCAAGGGAAATACAGCTTTAATTTTCTAAAAAGGGAAAGTTAACAGAGTTGGCTAAGAGTTCTAAGACATGACAATCAAAGCCTCTTATGCTACAGATAATATTGTTATTGCTTGTTTTTGTCTCTCAAACTCCTATTTAACCTTGAGGAGCCAACTCAAATGTGCCTTCTATCGACAGCCTTCTTTGCATGCTCTGGACAGACTGCTGTTTCCTCCTCTGTGTTCCTAAGGCATTCAGTGACTACCTGTGGCATAGAATCACCACGATTGTTTGTGCCCTCTGTGAAAAGACACACGGCAGGAAAGGAGCAGTAGATAAATTGCAAATAAAACCCACCTCAAAGGAATAAGTGGATAATTATAGAGCACCTGGCAGGTTGTAGAAATTCAATGTATGTTAACTTCCTTTTTCTCTTTCTTTCTCCATCTCTTTCTTCATATTAGTGGAAGTGATGTAATAACTACAATAAATTGAATACATACTCTACTAGATGTTTAGCATATATTAGCTTTCCACCTCATGACAATTTTGCAAATACAGAAATTGAAGCTCAGAAAAATTAAATAACTTGCCTCTAGTCATAGCTACATTTTTCCCTATATTTTGTTGATAGTAAAATCTGGGTTCCTTCCCTCTACTTCCCCCGAAGTTTCTGTCTTCCTGACCTTAAACATATTTCTACCTGTAGCTTATAAATACAGCCTCTTAACAGACCAAACAAAACTCAAAGAAACAGTAATCCCTAAGAGTGTACTATAACGTCTAAGCATAAAGACTACATATATTTGGAAAAGATGGTTGTGAAAGCCCCAGTGAAAAGGGAAAGGAGTAGTCAAAGAAGTTCTACCTTTTGGAAATCTACTATGTGGAAATATCCACACATGTGTACAAAACTATGTGTACAAGAATGTTCATTGCAGCATTGTGTGTAAGAGGAAAATATGAGAAAGAATCTAATTATCTTTCAATAAGAAGTAGTTGTTTGGTAGAAAAACCCCTACCTCTCCCCTCCCCCTTGATCTCCACATCCGGGAGACCGCCTACAGACCTCAGTCTGCCTGGTAACACCGAGCAACCAATCATGGCCCAGCCTTAGCCCGCCAAAGCTGAGCCAATCCC
>CAUYLG010071375.1:0-46884 GCA_963573385.1 Cacajao melanocephalus | reverse complement strand
GTGGCAGACGCTTCTTGGGAGGCTAAGGCAGGAGAACTGCTTGAACCTGGGAGGTGGAGGTTGCAGTGAGCTGAGATGACACCATTGCACTCCAGCCTGGGCGAAAAAGCAACACTTCAACTAAAAAAAAAAAAAAAAAACGCCAGGCATGGTGGCTCAAGCCTGTAATCCCAGCACTTTGGGAGGCCAAGGCAGGCGGATTGCGAGGTCAGGAGTTCAAGACCAGCCTGGCCAACATACTGAAACCCCATCTTTACTAAAAATACATAAATCAGCCGGGTGTGGTGGCAGGCGCCTGTAGTCCCAGCTACTTGGGAGGCTGAGACAGGAAAATCACTTGAACCCGGGAGTCGGAGGTTACAGTGAGCCGAGATCATGCCACTGCACTCCAGCCTGGACAACACAGCGAGACTGTCTCAAAAAAAAAAAAAAAAAAGTCACCCAATTTATACCTAATTGGCTAAAATATAGTCACTTAGCCACATTTGGCTGCAAGGGAGACTATAAAAGAAGCTATTTTAAGCTGGGAAGCAGTGTGTCCACTGAAGTCTGTGTTCTGTGACTTTAAATTTAAAAAATTGTTTTTTTGTTATAAAGAAGTAGAGACTAGGTTTGGTGAGGCACTCATCCATCCTTTCTCACCTCCAACAATAATTTGCATTTACTTATTTCTTCAATCCCTTTCCATCCCCTCATAGTTCTCTACCTTTTGTCCTAAAAGCAAACCCCCCAAAACCTCTTGATTCTGGTCATTCTCTTCCTTTCACTGCAAAAAATAAAATTAAAAATAAAACGTTATTTCTCCTTACAATTTCTTTCACTTTTTTTCTGTTGTGCTGTTCCCAATCCCCAAACACCATCTCACGTTTAGATTATATAGCTTCCTACTTCATCTCCCAGTTCCTGCGGGAACTTTATATCCCTTTTACCCCACCAAATTCTTAAATTTTATTTTATTTATATTTAGCGTCACAAATAATACACGAGTAAACTACTGTCTTTTTAAAAATAAGGATAAAGATCTCAAATGTCTCCCTTGGACACACCAATGGCTACGTTAAGCTCTTTAGAATGTAGAAATGAAAGAACGCCTCCCGGGTTCAAGCTGTTCTACTGAACAAATGAACGGATGGCACGTAAATGCGTTTTTACAATTTGTTCGTGTGAAACCGGTACGCTAAGGCTCTCTGTCATTGCGGGCTTCGCTGCCCCCATGAAGGTCTTTCCCAACGAAAAGCTGGCTTGTACGCTACAAATCTGAAGTGCAAGCATAAACCCACGCCGTTCATGTGACTGCCCTGGCCTGAGCAGGCGGGGCGAAGGCAGGCATGAGATTCTCGTGAGTTCTCGGAGCTGCGCGGAAAACGCGCTCGAGTCAGTTCTCTGACGTATTTCCGTAGCGCCAGGGAAGAGGGAAGTCGTGGTGGTCGCAGGGGAGCCGGGAAGATGGTGGTCACCAGATCTGCACGGGCTAAGGCCAGCATCCACGCCGTGTCGGCTGAAAGTTCCGGGCAGAAGGTAGGAAATCCTGTCTTCCCTACTTCTCGCCGCTCCGCAGAGCCGCGCTCAGGCAGGCGGGGCAACGCAAGGGTCGGGCTGAGGGCGAGAACTGCCGGCGCAAAGGACCCGAGCTTGCCGCGCGCTGCGGTCTCCCAGACCTAGTCCTCCACTTGTCACGGAAACTGTTTAGTCCTTGCCACGGTCTTTTAAGGCAATTTTTAGTATGGAATAGGATTAGGTAACTTTCTTTGGCTCGTTCAACTCCTTAATGCAGAAGCACAGCTCAAGCTTTTAAGCCATACTGATAACACGGTACCTAGGAGGGTTAATTTCGGCCACAATGCACAAGCCCCGTTTAGGGGAGCTGGAGGAAAAGCTTCGTTTTCACGTGGGGAGGTTGGCTGCTGTCCAGCACCACCTCCTTAAGGCGTGAGGAGGGCAGTGATGACGCCGCCTGGTGACTCTTAGTGGCGTTAGTTGACTGATTCTGATTCTGATTCAGCAATGCAGGGAACGGAGCGGCGGCTATTTTTTTCAGTATGTAAAGGTTAGGGTGGCGACCTTTTTCCATCAGTGTGTTCCTAAACACATCGTTGTTCAGAGTTAATATTCCTCTTCTCCCCTCTTCTCCTATAGGTGGGTCTAAATGTTGGTTTACCCATTATATTTGACTTTAAGCAGAAAAATTTTAATTGTTTTGCTTCCCGAGGTTACATCTAGGAAGGATGAGGCAAGTGAAGTAAATGCAGGGTTGGACCCAGTGTTTAAATTTTGATTTATTTTTACCTTTTTTTTTTTTTTGGAGACAGAGTCTCACTGTGTTGCCCAGGCTGGAGTGCAGTGGCATGATCTCGGCACTGCAACCTCCGCCTCCCAGGTTCAGGCAATTCTCCTGCTTCAGCCTTCTAAGTAGCTGAGATTACAGGCGTGCGCCACCACGCCCTGCTAATTTTTGTATTTTTAGTAGCGACGGGGTTTCACCAAGATGGCCAAGCAGGTCTCAAACTCCTGACCTCGTGATCTGCCCACCTCGGCCTCCCAAAGTGCTGGGATTACAGGCGTGAGCCACCACACCCTGCCAAATTTTGCTTTTTTTTTTTTTAACTCGTGAGTTGGGCGGTTTTTTGTTTTTGTTTTTAAAGACTATCTTGTTTACTGGGTTTTAGCTTTTGGGGTCAGTACTTCATTTGCTTTGCCCTTGTTCCAGCCCTACCTAAATTACAGTGTGTTTTCTCTGCCTTGCAGAGTTCTGCTGCTAATGGGATTGAAGCACATCCAGAAAGCAGTACTGGATCTGATGACCGAACTACTGCTGAATCACAGACCACTAGCAAACGAAGTTCAATCCCTAGAACTCCTAAAACTAGAAAGAGAAAGAGCAGAACTACAGGCTCACTACCAGAGGGGACTGAACCATCTGCAGATGGAGAGACCTCCGAGGCAGAGTCAAATTATTCTTCTGTGTCTGAGCGCCACGATACCATTTTAAGAGTAACTAGGAGAAGACAGATCTTAATTGCATGCCCCCCAGTGTCCAGTGTTAGGAAAAAGCTGAAAGTAACTGCAACAAAGGAGTCTTATGATGAGGAAGTAGTCTCTGAAGCAGAATCTCACGATTCAGGTATTTCTAGAATTGTGCTTCCCACAGAAGAAATGACAGGAACCAAAAGAAGTAAAGCTAAATCTCTGACACATCCAAGCCAAGAATCTCATAGGGAAGCTGTATCTGATACTGAGACATCAAGCTCAGACATTTCATACTCTGGAATTGCAACTAGGAGAACAACCAGGAGTATGCAGAGGAAATTTAAGGCACATACTGAAAAGAAAGATAGTAAGATTGTACCAGGAAATGAGAAACAGATCATGGGAACACCTATGAATTCAGAGGATTCAGATACCAGACATACTTCCCATTTACAAGCAAGGTCTCTTTCTGAGATAAATAAGCCAAATTTCTATAATAATGACTATGATGATAATTTCTTCCACAGAAGTTCAGAAAATAAACTAACAGTGCAAGAACAGGCCAATGTTGAATCTCTTAAAGAAGTAAAACAGAATTGTAAGGATTTGGATGAAGATGCCAATGGAATAATAGATGAGGGGAAAGCAATTAATGAGAAAAGTTCTCAGCTAAAGAATTTTTCTGAACTTCAGGTCACTGGCCTTCAACAGTTAGTTTCTCAGAGACATTCAACCCCCCAAGATAAAAATGCTGTATCAGTGTACTCTAATCTGAACTCTGAGGCTGTAATGAAATCATTAACTCAAACATTTGCAATCGTAGAAATAGGCAGATGGAATGACAAGAAAAAGAGCCCCCAAAAAGCAAGTGACCTGACAAAGTTTGGTGATTGTGGTGGTACTGATGATGAAGAAGAGTCCACAATTATAAGTGTCAGTGAAAACATGAACAATGAAAGGAATGTAGATTTTGAATGTGATACCAAACTATACACTTCTAGACCTAACACATCTCAGGATAAAGATAATTCTGTCCTATTAGTTCTCAGCAGTGATGAAAGCCACCAGTCTGAAAATAGTGAGAATGAAGAGGATACTTTATGTTTTGTTGAAAATAGTGGCCAAAAAGAGTCATTAAGTGGAGACACGGGAAGTATGTCATGTGACAATGCATTGTTTATAATTGACACAACTCCTGGAATGAGTGCTGATAAAAATTTTTACCTGGAAGAGAAAGACAAGGCAAGTGAGGTTGCCATTGAGGAAGAAGAGGAAGAGGATGAAAAAAGTGAAGAACAATCATCAGACCATGATGAAAATGAAGATGAATTTAGTGATGAAGAAGACTTATTAAATAGCACAAAAGCTAAACTGTAAGTTCTTTATTTTACAAGCTTTTTGATACATGTATTTCAAGTGGTTAATTTACCATAAAAATATGAAATGTTAACATGGGGAATGAGAAAAATCACTGCCTTGGGTTCTTCATGGAATAGCTCTTCTATCCAGCATTTCCCTTGTCTTTTTTGATACCTATTTTAGTAATATTTTTCTGCCAATCATAGCTAAAAGTGCTCCTTTTGGTGACATGTTAGAAATCATTGCTGGATGTAGTGACTCATGCCTGTAATCCCAGCACTTTGTGAGGCTGAGGCAGGAGGGTCACTTGAGCCCAGGTAGGTGTTTGAGATCAGTCTGGGCAACATAGGGAGACCCTATCTCTACAAAAACAATTTTTTTTTAATTAGCCAGGTGTGGTGGCCTGTACCCATGTGGTCCCAGCTACTTGGGAGGCTGAGGTGGGAGTATTGCTTGAGCCCAGGAGATTGAGGCTGCAGTGAGCCATGATTATGCCACTACACTCCAGCCTGGACAAAAGGGAAATGTTTCAGAAAAAAAAAAACATTATATGTTAAGATTTTTATACATGAAAGTTGTATGTTAAGATTTTTGTGCGTGGTTAAGAGCAGTAAGTGGCTCACACCTGTAATCCCAGCACTTTGGGAGGCCAAGGCAGGTGGATTGCTTGAGCCCAGGGATTCAAGACTGGCTTGGGCACCTATCTCTACAAAAAATTAAAAAAATAAAACAAGCTGGGCATGGTGGCAAGCTCCTGTGGTCATGGCTTCTGGGGAGGCTGAGGTGGGAGGATCACTTGAGCCCACGAGGTAGAGGTTGCAGTGAACTGAGATCACAACACAGCACTCCAGCCTGTGTGACAGCAAGACCCTGTCTCAAAAAAAAAAAAATACACTATGTTCTCTTTTGTGTCTGCCTTCTTTCACTCAGAATATTGTTTCTGTAATTCATCCATGTTACTGTGTGTGCCAGTAGTTCATTCTTTTTATTGCTGAGTGTTATTCCATTGTATGACTATACAACAATGAATTTATCTATTCAACTATTGATAGACATTCAGGTTGTATCCAGTTTTCAGTATTGTATTTATGTCAAATGATCAAGATTGAATGAAGCAGGTATATCACCTGAGGTCAGGAATTGGAGCCTAGCCTCGCTGCTGGGCGTGTTGGTGGGCCCCTGTGATCTCAGCTACTTGGGAGGCTGAGGCAGGAGAATCACTTGAACCAGGAGGCAGAGGTTGCAGTGAGCTGAGATCGTGCCATTGCACTCCAGCCTGGGCAACAGAGCAAAATTTTTCTCCAGAAAAAAAAAAAAAAAGGATTGAGTGCAAACTAAGCTGGGTTATGATGTCATCCGCCTGTATATATGTAGTCCCTTGGCTGGGACTACATATATACATTCAGGGTTGAGAATTGCTGCTAAGACACTGCACTAGAATGATTTCACTTTCCAGTAGAGGTTGATTATGCCTTCACTTACTCAGTGTATATGGATAATGAAGGAGGAAAGTTACTATAAGTCCAAGTGTACTTATTAAAAAGACCCTTTCATAATATAAAGTAGAAATTATTACATAAATATAGCAGAAGCCTGAGTCAACTCTATAAGATCCCAATTTGGTAGGTTTGGGTATGACATTTGTATTTTTAAAACAGTCCTGTGGGATGGATGCTCATTGCTGTTGGAGACCCACTTTAGATATTAACAAATACCCTTAGTCATCCAGGAAAAAACATGTAAGTTTTGATAACTTGGAAGTTCAAGAAGCTGCCTTTCTCAATGGTTTTAGAGATGGAGATGTGTACATTTATTAATTCACTACCTATATATGAAGTTGAATTGCCAGGTACATTTCCTTTTCTCCTTTTCTGTACTTCTTTATAAACTCTCTTTATGAAATCTATTGCTATTTTATATGGCCTTAATCTTTTTTTGTTGTTTAAACAGAGTCTTGCTCTGTTGCCCAGGCTGGAGTGCAGTGATGTGATCTCGGCTTACTACAACCTCTGTTTCCTGGATTCAAGCGATTCCCCTGCCTCAGCCTCCCTAGTAGGGCTTACAGGTGTGCACCACCACACCTGGCTAATTTTTTTGTATTTTTAGTAGAGACGGGGCACCATTTTGGCCAGGCTGATCTCAAACTCGTGACCTCAAGTGATCCACTGGCCTCAGCCTCTCAAAGTGCTGGGATTACAGGCGTGAGCCACCACATCCAGTCTGCCTTAATCTTCTCTAAAAAAGTCTGGGGAGTAAATTTGGATGTGTTCCCCCAAAACCTTTTCTGTTTAATTCATTATTCAAGAGTTTCTTCTAAATGAATCTATTTTACTAGATTTAAAATACCCATTTACAAGGGTTTAAGATCAGTTTGGGCAACATAGTGAGACCCTGTCTCTACCAAAAAAAAGAAAAGGAAAAAATGAGCCACGTGTGGTGGTGCGTACCTCTAGTCCCAGTCACCCAGGGAAGTTGAGGCAGGAAGATCACTTGAGTCCCAAGAGTTCAAGGCTGCAGTGATCACCACTATACTCCAGCCTGGGCAACAGTGAGACCCTGCCTCAGAAAATAAAATTATAAAATATATATTTATTCAGAGTTGTTTTAGGAATTCCTTGTAAACATAAGATGCTTTTTTTTAATCATTGACAATACAAAGGAAGAGAATAAGAAGTGATTTTTTAAAATGCAATCTTGTCTCCATTTTGATTTAATTACTTGGTCTTTAAGTGATGATTTCTTTTTCAGTCTAAAGTTGACAAGCAGCAGCATAGACCCTGGTCTGAGTATCAAGCAGTTGGGTGGTTTGTATATTAATTTCAATGCAGATAAACTACAGTCTAACAAGAGAACCCTAACACAGATCAAGGAGAAAAAGAAAAATGAGGTAAGTTAATTGTGCTGTTAGGTTTTCACAGAACTAACTAATCACTTTAGAAATTAGTCCTTGGTAAAAGACTAATTTTCCTACAGTGAAACCACATTGGCCTAATATGTTAGTTTTTTTCCTCCTCTAAAACAGTCATTTCTTTTTACAATAAAATCCTATCAACGATAATGCTTTAAAAATAAATCAATACAGGGTCAGTGTTCATCATCTTACACCCATGAACAATGATCCCAGGGATTTTGTTTTCTTCTCTTTTCTTGCTATACTTTTAGTTCTTAAGTTCTTAACTAATGTAGACTCTGTTGAGAATCTGAAAGCTGTGAATGCCTGCCTCTTCCACCAGGAAAAAATACACATGTGTATATAGACATTTTACATATAATTTCAGAAGGAATTACTATTGGGGAAAACTTAGCAAACCTTAGCTTTAGCGAACACCTTGCACTGCTTTCTCCCAAATCTATGTTTTCTAGCCTTGATGGCTCTCACTTTCACTTTCAGACCTTTAAATCCAAGTGCCTGTTTGTTAATTTAGACGTCCTCAGGAACTTGACCTCACTGATTCCCCTTTCCCTGCCTGAACCAGGAATCTTTTGTATTCTCTCTTCTGGCTGATGACAACAAAATCTATTTTCCTTTTGTAGTCAGTCACTAAGTCTCTAGGGGAAGATGCTTCTCTGCTTCTTTTTCAGGCGACTGTCACCAGCTAGTGCAGGCCTTTGTTTCTCATCTAGACTATTCCAGTGGCCTTACTGATCTAGTTTTCATCATCTTCTTCAAGCCGTCCTCCATACTTCTGCCAGATTTCTCTTTCTAAAAACACAGATCCGGCTGGGCAAGGTAGGTCACATCTATGATCCCAGCACTTTGGGAGGCTAAGGCAGGAGAATTGCTTAAGCCCAGGAGTTTGAGACCAACCTGGGCAACATAGCGAGACCACATCTCTCCTTCCCATCCCCAAAAACACACACCACACACACCAATGTGACATGGTATTCACTTAAATGCTTTAAGGTACCTCTCTACCCCATCCGCATCTGTCATCTGCTCTGTTCTTGCTACTGAAGACTACTGTAGTTGCCCGAACCTGCTTTTTCCCAAGCAAGTGCAAAAATAAGTGATTATTGCCTTTGGGGAACATTTTAACTCCAGTCCTTCCTCTACAGCCCCTCTGCGTTTCCATAACATCTAGCATAAGTCTGATTCATTATTGATCATGTGATATGTCAACTTAATCTTTTATTCCTAAAACGGTTTTTTCAGTGTTTTTGGGCTGCATAATTTTGTTAGAGGATGTTCTGTGCATTGTAGGATGTTTAACAGCATCCCTATCTTCTGCCAACTAGATGTCAGTAGCATTCTTCCCTCTCCTCACCGTCACCAAAAATGTCTCCAGACATTGCCAGATGCTCCCAATTGAGAACCACTGTCTTTGAGCCTAGTACAGTACTTGACACACAGCAAACTCTTAATCATTTGTTAAGTAAATATTATGTCCCCTTTTATGAGTGATAGGAAAGCTTAGACGGCTACCTGTACCACACAGAAACTTCTAGGCCTGAGCCTGAATTGTGTAGCTGTTAATTTCTGAGTTGATCATTTCAAATGTCAGTCCCAAATTAATGCTTGTACTATATTCCTGTAAACTATTTTGAGGGCTACAGAGCAGTCTTATTTGGTTCTTGTACTGAGAAAAATGCTAATTAACCTGAGGTTCTTTTAATCACGCAGAGTTTTAGGAGAATATAATCATCCTAGACAAGTAACAAAAGTACAGAAATCATTTAGGAAAAGATAAACAGATTTGACTGCACAAATGTATTTATTTTGGAGAAATGTGGTTTCCTTGTGTTACCCGGGCCAGTCTTGAACTGCTGGCCTCAAGTGATTCTCCTGCCTTGGCCTCCTAAAGTGTTGGGATTATAGGTGTGAGCCACTGTGCCCAATCTTTTTTTCTTTTTTTTTTTTTTTTTTTTTTGCGGGGGGAGACAGGGTCTCACTCTGTCACCCACGCTGGAGTGAGTGGCAGTCATAGCTTGCTGCAGCTCAAGTGATCCTTCTGCCTTAGTGTCCTGAGTAGCTGGGACTACAGGTGGGTGCCACCATTCCCAATTAGTGTGTGTGTGTGTGTGTGTGTGTGTGTGTGTGTGTACAGTCAGGGTCTTGCTATGTTGACCAAGGTCGTCTAAAACTCCTGGTCTCAAGTGATCCTCCTGCCTTGGCCTCCCCAGAGCACTGGGAATATAGATGTAAGCCACTTTTCTGGGCTGACTAAACAAAATTTTAAAACTTATATAACTTTAAACTATTGAAAAACTTACATAACATTCAGATATTATTTTAAAACCAATTTTATGTTTTTATAGCTTCTGCAGAAAGCCATCATTACACCTGATTTTGAAAAAAACCACTGTGTTCCACCATATAGTGAATCAAAGTATCACCTTCAGAAAAAACGCAGAGTAAGTACAGTGACTTAATTAAAATGCTTAGATATGTTTGACTATGTATTTTCAGCTTATACAACATAACTGCACAATTAAACTATATGTATCTGTTGGTCTATATATGAGTCCAAAGAAAATAATTACAGATTTCTAAGGGCTGTAAAATATAGTACCATAAATACATTATGTATAGATTTTCACATCTTTGCAGCCACAATGGTGCATATATAGGTAGAGCTTTGTTTTTTTAATAGATTGCTTCTATCTGCCATTTCAACTAGTTATCCAGAGAGCTTGGAGGAAGGTTGAGGATGGTACTCTAGTAATGTCACTAATATAGAGCATCCTGGCACATAGTAGGCACTCACTAAATATTTGTTGTATGAATGAAACAAAAATAACTTGCTAGAAGTTTTCAAAAGCGTAGTAATTTTTTTTCAAATCTACCGAACCCCCCCCCAAAAAAAAAGAAAAAAAGAATAGTAATTTTTTGTTTTATTATAGAAATAACACAAGTTTCTGGATCATTGTTGTGAGTGGTTTTCTGAGACTCAAGTAACTGAATAAAAATATTTACATTTAAGCTCTAGAAATGAAAGCGTTTTTGTACATTCTTTTACCACATATGGTCTGTTGTAGACAATAAAAATTGAAGTTGTGTGTTATTCTCCCAGCAAGTCAGCAGTTACTCTCTGAGATAGAAAATAGATTTTAGGTCTGGTGCCATGGCTCACACCTGTAATCCCAGCACTTTGGGAGGCTGAGGTGAGTGAATCACGAGGTCAGTAGTTCAAGACCAGCCTGGCCAAGATGGTAAAACCTCATCTCTACTAAAAATACAAAAATTAGCTAGGCGTGGTGGCAGCCACCTGTAATCCCAGCTACTTGAGAGGCTGAGGCAGGAGAATCACTTGACCCAGGAGGCAGAGGTAGCAGTTAGCCAAGATCGCGCCACTGTACTCCAGCCTGGGAGACACAGCAAGACTCCGTCTCAAAAAAAAAAAAAAGATTTTAAGGAGCCCTCATTTACGAAACTGATAATCCTGTGCCTAATTTAGCAGAGAAGTCACTTTTTGTGATTTAATCCCTTTTATCTCTATGATTCTGGAGATAAATGCTTTCTATAAAGTAACCATTTGTTTTTAATTCACAAAATTTTCTGTATGTGTTACTTCAGTGGAAATGAATTCTAATATATTCTCTCAGCTGTTTGAATGTTTAGTTTTGAAATCTGAATTTCAGAAAGAACGACAAAAAACAGCAGGGGATGGCTGGTTTGGTATGAAAGCTCCAGAAATGACAGATGAACTGAAAAATGATCTTAAAGCACTGAAGATGAGAGCCAGCATGGACCCGAAAAGATTTTACAAGAAAAATGATAGAGACGGCTTCCCCAAGTACTTCCAGGTATTAAGCAAACAGAATAGTGGTGATGATCTGTGGACTTTAGTTTGGAAAGCACTATAGTGATCTTTAAAGTTTACTCCTAAAATAGAGGATATTTCCATTGTGCCTGCCTGATGTATCGACCATATCTTCATAGGCCGTATAATAATGGCCATAATACAATTCAGCCACTAACTTTTAATTTGATCACATTTAGAGAGATGGTGTTACAAATGGTTTCCAGGTCAGCTCTCTAAAACTTGTTGAACCTATAAAGTTCAGTATGTGAATGTAAGAATAGTACTAGCCTAACAGCAAGAGTCCATACAGGATGGAGGGGAAAAGAGGGTATGATGTGTACTAATTCAAGTCGGTTTTTAAAATGTTTTCATCTGTTCATGTTACACCTCTGCTCAGAAACAAATTGATGAATTATGACATACAAGATTGAGTCTATGTTCCTTAATATAGCCATTAATAACTACTTCACCTGCCTTTTGTCATATAGCCCAACGAATTCCAACATATTCAGCTACTCAGTCTTGTAAGAATGTGTACATACCAGTCCTTGCATTATTTGACTTTGCATATGCATGATTCTTATTTGCTTGGTGAAATTTTACCCATACAAATTCAAGCTAAAATGTCATTCTTTGTTAAATCTTCCTTACCTTTCTTAGGTAGAATTGGTCACTTTGTCTTGAGAGCATCTATAAGTGTTTTGTTCAGCACATGTTATGTTTTAATTTTTTAGTTACTTTTCTGTGGGGCTTCTTTAAGACTGTAGGCTCCTCACTGCGGGAACCAGATGTTCTAACATGTAACACGGCGCCTGGTGCATAGTGGTCACTGTAAATTTTAGTTAATTGAGTGTATGAACAAATGCAGAATGATTACTAAGTAGGCTAAGCTGGCAGCCTTTGTGATGACCTAGGAAACCAAATAGGTATGTGGTAGAATTTATATGTCTAACTCATTGATTTGGGAAACTAGAACAAAAAGTATATATTATCTGTTCCACTTTTCTCCTTTAGTTATACTGTTCATCATGAATTTAGTGTTTAGCAAAGAAATTTTGGATCTACTATAAACTAATGAAACATCATTAGTAGCACCAGTGTGCTACATTTTTTTTTTTTGCTTTAAAAAATGGCAAAATTTACATTACTATCAGTGTAATGTAAGCTTGTGCTGTCCATTCATTTCTCTAAGTATAATTAGAGCTACACTGAAGTATGAAAGCAATTTGGCACTCAGGTAGTGCATGACTTATTTCAATCAATTGTTCACAGATTGGAACCATTGTTGACAATCCAGCTGATTTCTACCATTCACGAATTCCCAAGAAGCAAAGGAAAAGAACTATTGTGGAAGAACTGCTGGCTGATTCTGAGTTTAGAAGGTAAAGGAATTTATATTTATTTTGTAATATGTATACTTTGCTTTAAAATATATAAACTTATAAAATTGCAGATAATTTAAAAATACTAACTCATTTAAAATAACCCATAACATATTAACATGAATATATATTTCTATGAAAATAAATAATGTAGGGCAAATCTCTTTAATGCCTGGCTTAACTAAAGACAGAGGCTCATACCTGCTTCTACAGATACCACACATCACGTAGACCCTGGAAAACACTGTACACTCTTGAGACAATGATTGTGAAAAAAAGCAATTAATGCCTAAGTATGCTTCGAGAAAACAGTTTTAAATAGTTTTTACCTAATGGATTCCTTGAAAGGGCCTGTTCCACAGACCACATTTTGAAAACCATTGGTCGATTCTAAGAAATATATATCATACTGTGTGTTTCAGGGTAAGTGTGACTTTCTGTTTTGCTTATTCCTTAATTTTGCATTTTTACCCCTCAAAAATGTTTAAAGCATTTGATACTGCCTGGTAGTGGACATAGTACATGGGTCTCTAGTGGTTGAAAGTTTTCAAAAATTTTTCCTACTACAGTTGCCATTTTTTCTCTCTAGATTGCAAGCAAGCTCTATGAGGCAGAGACTACACTTGTCTTGTCCACCACTCCATTCCCAAGTTCTACCCCAAGGTTATATTAACTTGTAATGTCTGATATATCAAACATAAAGGTCTGATTTTGCTTTTCAGATACAACCGAAGGAAGTACTCAGAGATCATGGCTGAAAAAGCAGCAAATGCAGCAGGAAAAAGGTTCCGAAAGAAGAAGAAGTTTCGCAATTAAGATTTACCATGCAAACTGCAACATTTTACATCGCCCCTTTATTTACTTAAGACTTTTGTTTTTGTTTTTGTTTGAGATGGAGTCTTGTTCTTGTCACCCAGCCTGGAGTGCAGTAGTGTGATCTCCGCTTGGCTCACCACATACTCCGTCTCCTGAGTTCAAGTGATTCTCTTGGCTCAGCCTCCAAAGTAGCTGGGATTACAGGCACATGCCACCATGCTTGGCTAATTTTTGTACTTTTAGTAGAGATGGGGTTTCATCGTGTTGGCCAGGTTGGTCTCGAGCTCCTGACCTCAGGTGATCCGCCCGCCTCAGCCTCCCAAAGTGCTGGGATTACAGACGTTAGCCAGCACACCCAGCCTGGCTTTCAAAAGACGTTTTGAAAACTAACACCATCATCTAAATTAATTTACCATGGACTGGTCCTGTTCATACAGGAATTCCTATTTGAAAAAAGTTGATTTGAGAATTGATTACATGCCCTTGGAAAATAGCGTGTCTACAAAAGACCCACCCTGGCTTAGACTCTTTAAGGAAAAAAAAGAAAAAAGAATCCCAACCGTTTTAAGGTAACTGATGGTTTGTAAAGTTTTCAATGCTTAAGTTATTTAAAGAAAATTTAATTAAAAGATATTTAGGAAGAATAAAGTTTGCTAACATATTCAAAGAACTTTTAAAAATGATCAAAGATATATAAACATTATTGTAATTAATAGGTAGTTTTATGTGTGTATGGGTGAGTGTGTCTGTGTAGGGGATGAGAGGTGATAGAGAGGCAATGTCCTATAGTTAGCTATAAAATTCAGATCCAGGCCAGGTGTGGTGGCTCACTCCTATAATCCCAGAACTTTGGGAGACTGAGGCGGGTGGATCACCTGAGGTCGGGAGTTCAAGACCAGCTTGACCAACATGATGAAACCCCATCTCTACTAAAAATACAAAATTAGCTGGGTGTGGTATGTAATCCCAACTACTTGGGAGGCTGAGGCAGGAGAATTGCTTGAACCCGGGAGGTGGAGGTTGCAGTCAGCTGATATCATGCCATTGCACCCCAGCCTAGGCAACAAGAGTGAAACTCTGCCTCAAAAAAAAAAAAAAAAAAAAAATTCAGATCCAGAAAGTTGGGATACAAAAATATGAAGAAATGACCTAGAAAGCTTGGGCAGATCATCTGTTTTCCTTATTTGGCAACTGAAACAGGAAAGAATAACTGGTTTTTATCCAGATTCAATGTTGTGGTCCAAGTAAAATAGGATTAAACTATTTTAGGTTGGCCAGGAGGTCTTCAAAGTAATCCATCTTACCTCTTCTACAGTGGCATAAGTATGCACCCTGGCTAAGCTGGTTTCTGGCACCCAAAGAGTGCTGGTCATTTCTGTTGATAACTTGGTGAGTTGTAGCTTCCTTTACATCACTATTCACTTTACCTCTATTTTTCCAGCATACTGCTTCCTTGAGATTTCAGCAAATATGAAGTCTCATATTTACTGCTTGGAGTCACAACCTAGTAATAGCAGAACATAGGTGGAGTTTGGGAAGCTTCTATGTCGGTTCTCTTTTATGAAAAAAAACTACTTTTATTTCTGGAATAATTATGTTTTGCCTTCTACTGGATAAAATTAGGACCTAGTATGAGAGAATTGTCTCCTTTAGTGGTTCTGGCCTTCTACAAATATCTGGATATTTAAATAATGGATGAATTTGTGTTATGCTTTTTAATAAGCAAGTCTTTTGAGAAACAGGTTTTACTGACTTTGGCCTGTGTCACTAAACTCAGTTCACCTACTGGAATTTTTTTTTTTTTTTTTTTTTTGAGACAGTCTCACTCCATCACCCAGGCTGGAGTGCAGTGGCTCCATCTCAGCTCGCTGCAACGTCCACCTCCCAAGTTCAAGCAATTATCATGCCTCAGCCTCCCAAGTAGCTGGGACTACTGGGCATGCCACAGTGCCCAACTAATTTTTGTATTTTTAGTAGAGATGGGGTTTTGCCACCCTTACCTCAAGTGATCCACCTGCCTTGGCCTCCCAAAGTGCTGAGATTACAGGTGTGAGCCATCATGCCCAGCCAACTGGAACTATTTGAAGGCTTAAGATATACCAGAAAAGTGTAAAGAGTACAAAGGGCTGCCACAGTCAGGTGTGCTGGTGAAAGAGACCTTCAAGATAACCTAAGAAAAATCTTGAAAGATTTCTAAAAGAATGCTATATTTATACACCATCTGGCTCCAAAATGCCTTTTTTTTTTTTTTTTTTTTTTTTTTTTTGGAGACTTTTGTCACGCAGGCTGGAGTGCAGTGGCATGATCTCAGCTCACTGCAGCCTCCGCCTCCCGGGTTCAAGCAATTCTCCTGCCTCCCTAGTAGCTAGGATTACAGCTGCCTGCCACCACCCCCAGCTGATTTTTGTATTAGTAGAAATAGGGTTTCACCATGTTGGGCAGGCTAGTCTTGAACTTCTGAACTCAGATGATCCACCCGCCTCGGCCTTCCAAAGTGCTGGGATTACAGGTGTGAGCCACCATGCCTGGCCCAAAATGTTTTTAAGACAAAGTAGATGCTGTAAGACTACAGTTGATAAAGGTGGGCTCCGTCTAGGTTCTAACAGAGTCAGTTTTGTGTTCAGTGTTCTGCTGTATGATAAACCAGCTGCTCTAGAGAAACACCAATATTCCTGTTACTGAAAACTGGGAAAATGTCCTTAGTAACCGGTATAAATTAATGAGATTCCATTCTTGGAAGCAGCAAATTAAAATACAATGGGGAAAAAAGTTAACATTTCTGAGATATGTACCAGGTATTCAGTCTTTCAGGCGGTGACAACTGTCGTTCAGAACAATTACCTACAGTAGATCCCAAACCACTGAAAAACATCCAGTTGTTTACTTAATAGAATTTGTACCTACTATTTAATTAGATTAATATCTTTATTGAAAGTTTTCAGTAAGGGTTGAAACAAAATGGGCTTTCTAATTAACCAATTCCCCAAGCATCTGTCTAATTAAAATGTAAAGTGCAATTCTTCTCATTGTCACATAGTTCTTAAAGTGGAGAAATGCTTCCAAGAAGTAGGGTCAATACCATGACCTACAATTAAATGTTATAAGCAGATCAGTGCTCTATCAAAGAAATGAGACATCTCAAAAGGAACTATGAAATATAAGATTACATAAGTTTGTGCAAAGAGAATTCCTAGGAGGAGATACAAGATATACCTTCAAATCAAGATGGCCCTATAGTTCCTGAAGCTCAATTTTATCAATTCCAGTTACCCTCATTTCCAGTTCACTTTAATGAATCACCATCATGGCCTTAGACTCATTATTTGAGAATTCAGTGGTCTAGATTCTTAGACTACCCAAACCTATTACCCTGTTAGCCTTCCCTTCAGTTCTCTCCAATTTAGCCTTGGCTACACTTTGGAATTACCTATGATGGCTTCAAAATTCTGAGGCCTGGGTCTCACCCCCTAAACATTGTGAAATGATTTCAAGCCTTTCAGCCATTCATTCTCTGAATCCTCTATCCCCATGAAGATACATTTTTCTCCCTAACAAATCTGGACCCAATTCATCAAATATTTCAAAAAGTCTGTATGCCCCACTAGTCTCTTTAGTTTTAATAGTCTTTTGTGGTTTCTGTTACTCTTTACCTACCAATCCCAGTCAAGGAAAACACTATTATCAATCTATATTATTGAGATTCAGAAAAGGATTGACCCTCCGCTGGGTTTTCACTGCTACTCTACAATCCATTTATTCAACTTTAAATACTTTCTGCCAAATTCATTCATCCTGCAAGTCAGCTAACACAAATAATTGAGCCCTGTGCATTATATAAGCACTGGGTACAGCAGTGCAGCTAATGCAGCCTCTATAACCAAAGAGCACCCAGGAGATACAGGACACTTCCATTCTCCCAGAACCCAACGTTCACGCCTAGCCTTAGCAAACTACTTACTTCTTCACTAAATTAGCCACGGCCATCTGATGAAGACGGCCTTAGCTCCTCATGGCCCCACCAGTATAGAGAAACTGTTCCTTCCTACCTTCTTACTGTTATAGTCAATTTTTTTCCTCAGTCTTCATCCTTCTAACCAGGCAATGGCATTTGACACTACTGATCTTCCCCTCTTCTTGAAGCTTGAGCTTCTCTGCTTCTGCAAGAAGATCAGCTTTTCTGCTTCTCTTTCCTGCTCTTTATTTTCTTACTCTGTCCACCACTTACTGGTTTCCCTAATGCCTGCCCTCATCTTCTTTCTCTATACTGTTTGACTTGAGTATCTTGTCCTCCCTCTCCTTCAACTTCTGCTCTCACCTCTTCAGAAGACCCCAGAGTCTCCATCCTTACATCTCTATCCCCCACCCTCTGTTGCAGACTCACATTTCAAATTAACTGTGCAGATTACCCATATGAAGTACTAAGAAGTTATCTCAAATTTAACATATCTGGAAACAGGCACATCATCTTTCTGAGATGATTAAATAAAAATTAGCACCGTGCCTAGCAAGTAACAAGTACTAAAGGGAAGCTACTGTTCCCTTTTCTCCCCCAGCCTCCCCATTAAACAGTTTTAATGAGGTCATACTGCTTTTTATCTTCTATGGCTCACCTCTGCCTAATGAAACACAAAAAGCCCTACATTCAAGACCTGACATTCAAGCCCCTCCACAGAATGACACCACCACAGGTTTATATTCACTGCTTCCCTGCTCAGGCCCTAAACTTCACTTGTGCTAGTTATTTGCCTATTTCTCAGCTCTTTTCACAGCCCTTTCTCTGCTCTGCTCTGGAGTGTCTGGATTGCAGGAAACTACATTTTCCAGATTCCCTTCCCAACTGGCTTCCCGGTAAGACACTGACAAAAGACCTAGGGGCAAAAGAAGGAGAGAAACCAGGATATTTCTCTCTGCCTTGGTTTGGGCTCAAAGCCCCCACCAGCCAGATGATTCGAGCTTCCAGGTTCTGGTAACACCATCTCCCATTGTCCCTCTGGCACTAGGGGTAACAGGTTTCCTACTGTTGCAGCACCTGAGTTGCCAACACTTTCAGCATTTCTGTCCCCTGTGGAAAAATTCCCTGTATTAAATTCTCTAGAGTGATGTGTTTTTCTGTCCAAACTTGACTGATACATTTCAGCCAAACCAAACTAAATCTGAGCGTTCATTCAATTAACATATACTGAGTTCCATGCACATTAAGTACCATGACAGGTTCACCCTTTATGTCTTTGTTCATATGGTTAATTCCACCTAAAATATCTTTTCTGCCTCCATTTCACCTAACAAAATAGTACTGACATGAAGCCTATTCAGCCACCAATACTTTGAGCATCTCCTCTGAGCCAGGCACCACACTAGGTGCTAGGGGTGCACAGGAAAGGCAGTCATCCTAGCCACCACAGAGCTGATAGTCCACATGCTTCAGAACACCTTTTTCAGATTCTCTCCACTGATGTATATACTCCCATTAGCCTGTGCTTATTTTTCCTCCACTTATTTCTATTTGACAAATGTCTATATAGCACTTAAGAGTCAGGGACTGTTCTAAGGACTTAAAAATATAACTTATTTTTACATTACCCTTCTGTACCTAGGTTCGTATGTACATATGTAACATTTGTATGTAATAACTTAGGCATTTGGTAAATCTATGAGGTAGGTGCTATTCCACTTTATAAGTGAGAAACTGAGACACAGGTTAACTAACCTGTGGTCACAGAACTAGTAAGCGTACATCTCTTTGTCACACTTTTATTCTTGTCTTGTACTACAGCTATCTGCACACCTCTTTCAGCATCACTGGCAGAAATTACTGGACTTTTCCTCTTCTGTAGATACAGGACACTTGATTTTTAGCTGACAATGTAGCCACCTGGGTGAAAAGCTGTAATTCCCACCTTCCTATGGAATGTGAGTAGAAAGAAGTGGTATGTGTAACTTAGGAACTGTCCTTCAAAGTTGGATGAGATTGGAGTAGGGCCTTTCTCTGTCCCTTCATCTCCTTCTCACAAGCTAGAACATTGACCTGATGGCTCCTGGTATGTTGACCAGAAGCAGCCATCTTGGAGCAGGAAGTGGAAGCTACATTTTGAGGATGGAAGAAAAAGAAGGCCCAGGCACGGTGGCTCACGCCTGTAATCCTAGACTTTGGGAGGTCGAGGTGGGCGGATAACCTAAGGTCGGGAGTTTGAGACCAGCCTGCCCAACATGGAGAAACCCAATCTCTACTAAAAATACAAAATTAGCCGGGCGTGATGATGCATGCCTGTAATCCCAGCTAGTCGGGAGGCTGAGGCAGGAAAATCGCTTGAACCTGGGGGGCAGAGGTTGTGGGGAGCCAAGATTGTGCCATTGCATTCCAGCCTGGGCAACAAGAGCAAAACTCCATCTCAAGGAAAAAAAAAAAAAGTAAGAAGGAACCTGGATCTCTCACGATTAAGTAGCTGCTATTCCCTGGTAGCTGCTATTTTTACATGAGAGAGAAAAAGCTTTTATCTTATAAAGTCCACCGTTATTGTGGGTGTCCTGTCACACTCACAGCCAAAACCAATCCTAATTAATAAAATCACCAGTTTGTTCTCCGTGTCCCTCACTAGGCTCAACTTTTAAGAAAATGCACTCTATCTCACTCATGTTTGTATTTCCTTCGTGCTTGGTTCATTGCACAAACTACTACTCAACAGTTACATATTGAAGGTGACTAGATTGTAAAATATAAACTGATGGATGTAGAAGACCCCAGATAAGGAGGAAACTGGTATGAAACCACTCCTGACCTCCGGTCTTTTAGAATCTGTATTGGTCACAGGCGTCAAAAAGGTGGGAGTGTCTCATCCTTTAAGGCAGCTTCCACTTTGTCAGAACCTTCCTTGGGTCTTAGGTATGAGGTAGAGCTGTAAAAGAGCACAAAGAAACTAGGTCTTCAAACATGAACACCTTCAGTTGTCCCCTCTCTACCTTCATGCTTTTGCCTCAGAAGGACAGCCATTTTTCTACCATTCCTAGGCTAATCGTTTCACTTGACTGCCAGGACATCTTTGCATCTTAACGTTCTCCTCAGTAAAACGGGGATAATGCACACTTCTTAGAATTAGGAGATAATTAAATGGTAACGGTTAAATAAAGTTTCTGGCATAAGGCAGGTGTTCAAAAAATGTTAGTTATTTCTCTTTTCCTCTTGACCCCCTTCTCCTCCAGAAGAAACTTGCTCCATTGGTTCTTGGGCAAACACCTTTTCCCTGCATCTCTTCCTATCTCTCCGGACACCCTTTCCTGGTCTCTTTGAAGGACTTGTTCTTTGCTGTCCTTCAAATGTCTGTGCTGGGTTTCTGTCCTCAGCCCTCATCTTTTCTTGTTCTACACTCTCCCTGGATGATATGTCCAGAGCTTCAAGTGCCATCTGTAGGATAATCAAATTTAAATCCCAAGGATAGATCTGTCTCCTGAGCTGCAGACCTTCTCTTCTTTTCCTTCTCTCTCCCTATACATCTCCCTTCCTATAATTCTCCTCCTGATATTCTTTCATTCTATAAATACTTACTGAGAGGCTGCTATGTGCTTGGGATTGTATATCCAGCTGCCCCGTGTACATCTTCTCCAGGATGTTCCACAGAGACCTCAAACTCAACATCTGCAAATCTGAACTCATTTCCACCCCCATCCCCAAACCCAATTCTCTCTCCTTTATTTGTGGTCTCAGTGACTACTTCAGCACCCACCCATCTGCCTAATTAGAAATGGGAGTCATTCTGACTGCTCCCTCTCTCTCCTTTACATCCCTAATTCATCATGGCCCATCTATTCGGCCTCCCTTGAAACATCTCCAGTTTGTATACTTAACTTTCTCTCCAAACCACCTCCCTGGTTCCAGCCCTCATCATTTTCTTACCTAGATAGCTCCAACTGCCTTGGACTGGTCTTACAGCCTCCAGTTTTGTGTTATTCCAATCCGTGATCCACGTTGCAGCCAGACAGGTGATACAAAACACACATCTAATCCTACTGCTTCTCAACTAGAAACTATTCAGTGGTTTCCCATTGTCTTCAGGGTATAGTCCACACTCCCCAACACAGTGTACAAGACATACAGGATATAGTCCCTGCTGGAATCACTCTGAAAAGAGGTATTTAGTTTCTGTGTTTCTCCAGTAGTATCAGGAGGAGTTCCTAGAGATGCTTAACAGATGGGCTTCTAATGGGCTTATTAGTACACTGAGAGCCAGCATATAGTAGAGCATATGGGGTCAATAAATGTTTTTTAAAAACAAAGTTTGAGAACTCTTTAATGGATAAGCAGTATAAGAGCTACCTAATACTGCTTATTAGGTAAGCAGTTCTACCTGGATCCTGAAAGTGATCCAGGAACAGGTAGATAAGCTTTTTTCCCTCCTCTTTAGCATTAAGATTTTTTTTTCTTTCTTTACCTTTAACTTTTAAAAAATTAACTTTTTATTATAAAGATAAGATGTGGGCTGGGCACAGTGGCTCACGCCTGTAATCCCAGCACTTTGGGAGGCTGAGGTGGGCAGATCATGAAGTCAAGAGTTTGAGACCAGCCTGACCAACATGGTGAAACCCCATATTGAATAAAAATACAAAAACTAGCTGGGTGTGGTGGTGGGCACCTGTAATCCCAGCTACTTGGGAAGCTGAGGCGTGAGAATTGCTTGAACCCAGGAGGCAGAGGTTGCAGTGAGCAGAGATCACGCCACTGCATTCTAGCCTGGGAGACAGGACAAGACTCTGTCTCAAAAAAAAAAAAAAAAAAAAAGATAAGATGGGCTTATTAAGAAAAAACCTGAAACATTACATACAGTATATAGTAAAAAGGAAGGCTCCCTCCCTTCATACCACTGCCTCCCCCTGACCTAGCACTACACTAAAGTAACTATTAACTGAATATCTTTCTAGAAATTATCTATGCACATACAATGATAGTAATAAACATACATAATTACTACTGTTACTATGGGCATTATTTAGCATAAATGGAATCTCATTTAAAATATTCATCTGCATATCTTTTTTCATATAATCTTGGATATTCTTCCACAGCAGTATATATGGATCTTTCTCATTTTTTAAAGGTCTGCATTGTATTTAATTCTATGCCTCTACCACACTTTCTTTGAACAGACTATTATGGACAAACATCTAGGCTATTTCCAGTATGGGAGCCATTACAAACAATGCTGTGTTTCCTATTCATTTAAGATAGAGACTCACGACTTTGGGAGGCCAAGGAGGGTGGATCACGAGGTCAGGAGTTCAAGACCAGACTGGCCAAGATGGTGAAACCCCATCTCTACTAAAAACACAAAAATTAGCCGGGTGCGGTGACACACACCTATAGTCCTAGCTACTCGAGAGGCTGAGGCAGGAGAGTCGCTTGAACCTGGGAGGCAGAGGTTGCAGTGAGCCGAGATCATGCCATTGCCCTCCAGCCTGGGCGAAAGAGTGAGAATCCATCTCAAAAAAAAAAAAAAAAAAAAAGAGATAATTAAAGTCAATCTTTCTAAATATGCAAAAGTTATGTTAGAATATTAAAATAAGTATACATCACAACCAGATAGGATCATTTCAAGAATGTAAGATGAGTTAAATATTAGAAAATCTGTTAATATATCACATAATATTAGATCAAAGAAAAATCCCCATAGATTATAGACAAATAGGGATAGGTATTTTCTTACTGTGATAGAATATGCGTGTGCGTATGCCACACCAACCCCAAAAGCCAGCATCATGCTTAGTGGAGAAGCATTTCCATTTCTATAATGACCAGAAGCAAGTCAAAGAAGTCTACTATCACCATTATTATGAAAAATTATTTAACATTTTCTGAACATACTGTACTTGCTGATGCTATGACAACAAAGATAATATGAAGCATAACAATTAGAAAGGAAAATGTAAACTTATAATTTGAGGCTATTTCCAGATAACACAACTTAGTCAACTGAAAAACTTTTCCTTTTTAAAATTCAGCCCCTTTGAAAAGTGTATAATTCAGTGGATTTTTATATATTCACAGTTGTGAAACTATCACTACTTCCAGAACATTTTCATCATCCCAAAAAGAAACCCCATACCCATTAGCAGTCAGTCACTTCACATTCTCCCCACTCCCAATGCCTGGAAACCACTAATTTACTTTCTATCTCCATGGATTTGCCTATTTCAGACATTTCATATAAATGGAATCATACAATATGTGGTCTTTTGTGTCTGGCTTCTTTCACTTAGCATGTTTTCAAGGCTTATTAATATTGTAACATGAATCACTACTTCATTCCTTTTTATTGCTGAAAAAATTTCATCAAATATGCCAGATCTTGTATATTCAGTCATCATTTGATGGACATTTGGCTTGTTTTTACCTTATGGTTATTAAAAACAATGTTAGCCGGCCACAGTGGTTCACACCTGTAATCTCAGCACTTTGGGAGGCTGAGGCAAGTGGATCACTTGAGCCCAACAGTTCGAGACCAGCTTGGGGCAACACAGCAAAACCCCATCTCTACAAAAAATACAAAAATTAGCTGGGCATGGTGCTGCATGGCCGTAGTCCCAACTTGGGAGGCTGAGATGGAAGTCCCCTTCAGCTTGGGAGGTTGAGGCTGCAGTGAGCTGTGACCATGCCATTGTACTCCACTGCACTCCAGCCTGGGTGACACAGCAAGACCCTGTCTCAACCACCACAACAAAAATAATGCTGCTATGGATATTCCTGTACACATTTTTGTGTGGACATTTTTTTAGTTTTCTTGGGGATATACCTAGGAGTGGAATTGCTAGGTCCTATGGTAACTCTAATATTTAATTTTTTGAGGAATTGCCAAACTGTTTTCCAAAGAAGCCACACATTTTACAACCCCACTGCTACTGTGTGAGAGTTCCAATCCTCGCCAACGCTTGTATTGTCTTTTTTATTATAGCCATCCTACTGGGTGTGAAATGGTATCTCATTGTGATTTTGAACTGAAAAACTATTTTAAATAGTAAGATAATTTAATGAGATATAAAATTATTATTTAAAATATCAAAAGCCTTCTTATATGTAGATAATAACCAGTTACAAAATATAGTGGAGGAAACAATTCCAAAAAAAAATGATAAACTATCTGGGAATAAAGTTAAAAAAAAGTCAAGATTTATATTTAACACACTCCAGAAGAGCACATACAATGATAGTAATAAACATACGTAATTACTACTAAACAATGAAAAGGCATAGCTGTTCTTTATTTCCTCCTGCTGCTCTTACACAGGAAGACTCAACATCCTAATTAGTTCAATTCTCTTTCTCTGTCTCTCTCTCTCTGTCTCTCTCTCTCTCTCTCCTCCCTCTCTCTCTGTCTCTCTGCCTCTCTCTCTCTCTCTCAACAGAGTCTGGCTCTGTCATCCAGGCTGGAGTGCAGTGGCACAATCTGAGCTCACTGCAACCTCCATCTCTCAGGTTTAAGCAATTCTCGGGCCTCAGCCTCCCAAACAGCTGGGATTACAGGCATGTGCCACCACGCCCAGCTAATAGAGACAGGGTTTTTCCATGTTGGCCAGGCCAGTCTCAAACAACTGGCCTCAAGTGATCCACCCATGTTGGCCTCCCAAAGTGCTGGGATTACAGGCATGAGCCACGGAACCTGGCCCAATTCTGTTTTAATCTATAAATATAACATGACTCCAACAAAAATACCTCCTAAAATTAGAGCCAGACTAGCTGTAGCTAAAGCTCATGTGAAATGATGATAAGGAATTGTGGCTTTACCCACAGACCCAGCCTTCCTGGGTTCTCATCCAGGCTTGCTGCTTATTAGCTGTGGATCCTTGCACAAGTAACTTAACCTCTCTGTCTCAGATGCCTCTTCCATGAATGGGGATAATAATATCTGCCTGGTAGGGCTGTGAAGAGGATTAAATGTAGATACATAGAGCACTGAGAATAGTAGCTGGCATATAACAAATGCCAAATAAGTGCTAACTAGTATTATTAGATGGGAAAAATAATAATTCAAGAATGGGTAGAAAGATCTTTAAACAAAAGTAATGAGAGAGGACTGACCCTACTAGATATTAAAACAGCACAGTTCTAGTGAATCAAAATTAAGACAGAAAGGTCAATGGAATAGAGCAGAGAATCTAGAAACCCATATGCATGTGGGAATTTAGGAAATTATAAATGTGGCACTTCAAATTACACTATGTAGGAATGTTCATTAAAAGTGATTCGGGGACAAAACGTTACTCCTTACACAAAAACACATTCCAGATGAAGCAAAGATAAATAAAACCATAAAAGGAAAGCCATTAAAGAAATTACTTAATAATCTGAGTGTAGTATGACCCCAAACCTAGAAGCCATAAAAGACTGATAAATCCAAATACATGAATTTTTGTAACACAGAAAAACAAAACACCATAAACGGAGTCAAATAACAGACTGAAGAAGAATTGTAACATGTATCACAAAGGGCTGTTTTTAATGATACCATAGAAAAATGAACACAACTCAAGAACAGATAAATTATGGGGAAAAAATTACAAATTATTCTATGTATGGAAAGATAATCACATCTTGATTCATAATAAAAGACACAGCCCAGGTGTAGTAGCTCCTGCTTGTCATCCCAGCACTTAGGGAGGACAAGATGGGAGGGTCACTTGAGTCCAGGAGTTCAAGACCAGCCTAGACAACACAGAGTGACCCCCATCTATACAAAAAAATTTAAAAATTAGCTGGGTATGTTAGCCTGTGCCTGTAGTTCCAACTACTTGGGAGGCTGAGGTGAGAGGATTGCTTGAGCCCAGGAAGTTGAGTGTGCAATGAGCTGTGATAGTGCCACTGCACTCCAGTCTGGGCAACAGAACAAGACCGTCTCAAATATAGTAATAATAATAAAGTTTATTTAAAAATATATGTACATGAATTAAAATCATAGCTAGAAACCACCTTTTGAGAACATGTGGGTTTTGGGGAAACAGACACTCTCACATTGCTAGGGAGAGAAAAATGGATACAATCTCTATGGAGCAATTTGCCAATATCTATTAATGTACAGATTAAGAACGCACAAACCTTTGAACCAGCAATTCAACTTTCTTCCTTTTTTTTTTTTTTTTTTTGAGATGGAGTCTTGTTCTGTTGCCCAAACTGGAGTGCAGTGGCACGATTTGACTCACTGAAGCCTCCACCTCTCAGGCTCAAGTGATTCTCCTGCCTCAGTCTCCACAGTAGCTGGGATTACAGACATGTGCCATCAGGCCCGGCTAATTTTTGTATTTTTAGTAGAGATGGGGTTTTGCCATGTTGGCCAGGCTGGTCTTGAACTCCTGACCTCAGGTAATTCGCCCGCCTTGGCCTCCTCCCAAAGTGCTGGGATTACAGGCGGGAGCCACTGTGCCAGCCGCAGTTCAACTTTCTAGGATCTGTCCTACAGACAGATGTACTTGTGTACAATAATATAAGAACGAGGATGTTCACTGATGCATTGTTTGTAATAGGAAAATACTGGAAATCTAAATGTCCAGCTATTGGGACTGTTAAATCATTACCATACGTATGTACAATGGAACAAGGCAGCTCTATATGTATTCCTAAGTAAAACAAGTATAGCATACGATCATTTGTGTTTTTAAAAGGATACATATCACATATATAAATAACATTAATATGTTATGACATAATAGATGTTAAAAATGCTGACATGATCATAAAATAAATCTGAAAATATTTCCAAGAAACCATTACCACTAATGGCCTGTGGAGAGAATTGCAAGGCTGGCCTATAGGAAAACAAGGATGTTTACTTTTCCCTGTACCCTTTTTGACAATTTTGGATTTTGTATCTTTTGTGTGAACTATTTTTCATTGTTTTTTATGAGTTTTAAGGTTTCATTCATCCCTTATTTGCTAAGCTTGTGCAAAGCTAAGAGTTGTCAGAAAAAGATATACAGTAATTCCTGTCCTGAGGAGCTAATGGGCAGTGGGCCTTGGACCTCTTTGCACTGAAATAATGGGGGAGGGGAGCGGGCGACCTTATCAGAAATGCAGATTCCTGGGCCCCACCCAGACTGACCGAATTAGAGTCCCAGAGTGACAGCAGAAGTCTCCATTTTTGACGGGCTCCCGCTGGGATTCGGGTGTCTGCTCATCTGGAAGCCTCCACGCTGGAGAGGCAGTCAGCTGGCACAGTGCACGCAGGGCGTAGGCGCGTTTTCTTGTCCCTCCCTCGAAGCCACAGCCCGGCTCAAGTCGCAGAGGTGTCACTCGAGATGGCTTCCCCTACACTCTCCTTTAGGCCAAAACCGCGACCCCTCGCTTTTTTGTCGCTTCTTTTCCTTTGCCGCTGCCACCGCTCTTCTCAGGACCTAGATCGACTGCCAAGTCGGCTGAGCCGGACCTTGCGCCCCCGAGGCCCAGGGAGCTGAGGGGCACGGGAACCCTGCGAGCCGCTTAAGACGAAAGAACGGCAATGCAGTGATTGCGAGAGCAGGGAATGAAAGACGAATTAAGCTGTTTAGCAAAAAGGAGAAAAAGACAAAAAACAGACCTGATTGGGGTAGAAGTTAAATTGTAGGGGGACGGGAAAAAAAAAACACCACGACTCCGCCGGGACTCGAACCCGGAACCTTTGAATGCCTTCAGCCTCTAGAAGTCCAATGCGCTATCCATTGCGCCACGGAGCCACCTGTTGGAGTTTCGGCGCATCTGCCATGTTAAGACAGAGGCGACAGTCCTGCTCTCTTCCGACTGCCTTTCTAGTCAGTGTCGAGACACCGCCGCCGCGCTCAGGGCACTGCCATCCGCCTTAGACACGGGCCGCAGGGTCCCGACCTCCCCGCAGTGGTCGCCCCTCAACTAGGTCGGCGACCCCGTTGAGCGAAGGGCGGCCGCAGTCTGCCGTCCCGGCTGGTCGGTGTGAGGGCAGCCGCAACCCGGTCTCCTGCCCGGTCCGGGCCCAGCCGTACAAATCACGGTCGCGCTTTTCCCTCCCCGGCTCCCTTCCTGCCCCAAGCGCCCCGCCTACCAGGTCTCTCCGGCGGCCGCTCCCGCCCGGCCGGGACCCCAGAGTTGCAGGCCCAGGCCGGCCGTTGCACCGTTAAGCCGGGTCGGTGACGCCGAGCACTTACATCGCGCCTGTGAGCGGCAGAGGCCGAGCGGCCGCCCCTCGGACTACGAGACGTAGGCGGCGACCCCTTCTCGGGCCTGGGCTCTTCCCTCGCGGCCCGGGCCGCCTAGACCTGCGGCGGCGAGGGCTGTGTGCGTGCTTGTGCGTGTTTATTTGCGCGGGGATCGGAAAAACGGGATTTGGGTTGCATTTCGCTCCCCACAGACCCAGAGCCGAATTTCTGAGGTATCCGGGCTCTGGTGGACTGAGGGGGGCGACGCGCCCCGCGCCGCGGTATCCTCCGAGAGCTCGTCTTGCCTCCAGCACCTGCCTCCGAGGATGCCGCGCAGCCGTCCCGAGCCCGCGCGCCCGGGGCCCGCGGCTGTGTGGGCGGCATCTGGGATGGTGACAGCATGCGTGGGAGCGCTGGGAGCATGCGTGTGCGGGTGCATGCGGCCGGAGGGCGCGCTCCCGAGCGCGGCCGCGGGATTTCCCGGGGGTGCGGGCGGCGGGAACGGCAGAAAGGCTGGCGTCGCTGCCGGGAAGGGTGCGGTCGCCACGAATCTGAGAAGTGGCTGGGTGGGGGCTAGCGGGTCTCCAGTGCCCGCAGTGATCCCTATCCGCAAGACCCCGAAGCCCTTCGAAATAGACGGGCTAAATAAAAGCCGCGCGGTTGCTATGCAACTGCCGCAGCGATACCGGACGCCCGGCCCAGCTCCAATTAGCTCTCCACCGTCCCGGCCCCGCCTGCGGAGGATTCGCAAGGCTGCCGCTGGGCGCGCTCTCCTTCTCGACCAAAGCTTGTTTCTGCACCAAACCCGCCAGCCGCGGCCCACCCAGTTCTCCACCCCTACCCCTCTGCCTCACTGCAGAATAGTCTCTGGCAGAGTTCAAAAAGGGAAGGGGAACTCCCGAGAAGAGTAGTGTGGTAGGGATTTTACGGTCTTATTTAACTTAACCCCAAGACTAAGCTATGAGGTGGGTGCATACTACCGTCTCCTTTAGAATATAAAGAAGGGAAACCAGCTAAGACAGGTTAGAGAACTCATGTAGGGACACCCAGCTAGTGAGCGTGGAGAACTGTGAAGAAGCTGGTATTTTGTTATGTTTGCAAACTAACACGTTAGCTTTCACGGTTTCATCAATGCTGACAGAACACCCTAGACTTCTGAGTCAGAGATAAAAGATTATTACAGCAAAAACAGTAGCCAGAGCGTCACCATATTTATGTTGACTCCCTGGACCCTAATTCTCACAGGAACAAAGCACACAGGCCCAGGTGCATGCTTACACACAAGATAATTGCATTACAGAAGAGAAATGCTGAGCTTGGGGAACCCACCATGTTATAGTGAGCAGTAAGCAAGCCTGCTCTTTGTTCCGTAGGGGGACATTATCTCATCCCTTAAGATTGCTCGCTGCAAACACAACGCTGAGAAATGGCCCAAGTGAAGTGTGATCAGGGTCTTGCATTCTTGGCACATCTAGCAAGAACGTGCAGGGACGCTAATGGTGAATCGCTTCTCCAAACAGTAAGTGGCAGAACCCTGTTTGCTGCCAGGCCTATTTAATTCTACTGTAAAGAAAACAAAATTTCTTGACAACATGCTGTGTATGTGTGTGTGTGTGTGTGTGTGTGTGTGTGTGTGTGTGTATATAACATTGTTATGCCCCTTTGATGAAATAAAATGTCTTCACATTGCACGCATGGGGAATTCTCATATGGATAAAATTAGCCCTTAAAATGAAATATGGTTTTAAATTATATTTATTTAAACAAATCTTTTTTGAATTCTGAAAACGCCAGGCACTGGTGGCATCTCAGAGTCTCCACTGGTTCTAGGAGTTGCTCACAGCCCAATGGGAGAGGAGATGCTCTGTGTGCCTGTGGGAAAACCATACGGAGGAATTCTTCCGGTGGTGTTGGAGCCAAATCTCAAATGATGAGGAGTCCTTGATGTGATTAAGTGACAGTTGAGACTCATATAAAAATTCTGGAAGGGGGGAATTGGGAAAGAAACGATGTGCTAAGGAAAGATGTGTATATGTTTAATTCCACTTAATGAATCACATGAATAATTTTAGATATTTTATTCCTTCTACTAGATGAGACCAAAATAAATCCTATATCATGGAAAATATTGGAGATACAGTGTTAGCAGCGAGTGTGGGAAAACCAGGCTTGAGTGCAGCCTTCTGTGAGCTATCAAGGTTGTAGTTTTTGTGCTCTGCAATTAGAAGACTCCTTTGGGAGGCTGAGGCAGGAGGATCACTTGAGGTCAGGAGCTTGAGGTTACAGGGAGCTATGATTGCATGACTGCACTCCAGACTGGGCGACAGAGTGAGACCCTGTCTCAAAAAAAAAAGGAAGAAGAAGACTGGGAAAGTCACAGCCAAACATGGTCAGGTGTGTGGCGGTTCTCTGAACAATTAAGCAGTTTATAGGTAGCAATGTTACCATGTAAGAAAAATGAAAAGAGTATTTAGTTGCCATCTGGGGAGAAAGATTCAGTGGGTTTTGTCTTCCCCTTTTCTAATCTGGCTGAATTTTCTCAGGCTGTTTGTACAGTAAACAGCCATTATACAACCTGAACCAAGAATTCTGGAAAGTGAAAAAGCAGCCTCTTCCTTTCTGCCAACAGGGGGAGTCAAAGCATGGTTTATAACCACCTTCAACTGGGTTAATTTCTGCACATCTGCAGTTTGAGTTTGCTGGAGGGCAAAGCCCTAAATTAAACACAGCTTCATGTTGGTGTTTTTGTTTTGTTTTGATTTTTTGAGACAGAGTCTTGCCCTGTCACCCAGGCTGGAGTGCAATGGCGAGATCTCGGCTCACTGCAACCTCCACTTCCCTAGTTCAAGTGATTCTCCTGCCTCAGCCTCCCAAGTAAGTGGGATTACAGGAATGTGCCACGGATAATTTTTGTATTAGTAGAGACAGGGTTTCACCGTGTTGTCAGGGCTGGTCTCGAACTCCTGACCGTTTGGTCTGCCCGCTTCGGCCTCCCAAAGTGCTGAGATTATAGGCATGAGCCACTGCACCCAGCATGTTGGTGTTTTAAAGTTTAGATGCATTATACATCTTTGGGAATCTGCAATAACACCTTTAATGTTGGTACAGCAGGATTATTTTTAAGTTACTGTGTGGTTAGTGATTTCAGCCTTCCCAGAAGCTCTAGAAATCGACTGTACTTCTGCTGTATATATTTTCACTAGCTTTGCTTTACTCCAGAGGGATAAGGTTGTGGAGTACCAGTTTAATTCAATGAGTATTTAGGGACAATACAGTTAGGCCTACTGTGGGAATAAAGTGAAAGTTTAAGACATAATTCCTACCTTCAAGGACACTCCAAATTTCCTAGGAGAAATACAGCCTATGAATGTGAAGCAATAAGCAAATGAAGCAAGGTACCATGTGAAAAAGTGGCAAAATGATGAAGTATCCCTACCAGTAAAAATTTTTGGAGTTTGCATCCACAAAGAATAAGCATGCACTATTGTACTAATTATAAAACATACCTAAAAAGGAATTTTTAAAGGGTGAGCTTGTTAAAAAACAAAAACTGATAGTAGGGGTTGAGAGTACAGCCTGTGGAGTCAGGCCCCTGTCGTTCAAATCTTGGTTCTGCCTTTATTTGCAGGACAGGATCCTTAACTTCTGTGCCTGAAAAATTATAAAATTGTTATGAGAATTGCAAGAGTTAATCCTCTCAAGGATTTATCTCAGTTGTGGCACATGGTAAGTGTGTAACAAACATTTGCTATTATATTAGTAAGCAACTCTCAATAAAGAAATCCCACATCCTGCAGAAACAAAGGACAGTACAGATACAGCATCAGCTAAATTTGTTGCAACTGGAGGGACATTCTACAACTCCCTACCTCACTCCTACTCAACTGTACATTTCATTTCTGTTACCAAACAAAACACAGCTTCTCAGATTGAAAACGTCTACCTTCAGCTTCAATTCCTCACAGTTCTCAGTTCTAGAACCTTAGGCACACTTTTTTATTTTATTTTATTTTATTTTATTTGAGTGTGGGCCGACCCCCGCCCAGCCACTCAGGTGGGCAGGAAGGCATGCATATGTTTTTATTTTCATTTGTTCCACCCAAAACAATGGTACTGTTCACCATTAAGGACTTAATAAGACTCATTTCTTGCTAGATAAAATCTACTCACAACGTTGAATTGAAGGCCTTTTTCATCCTAAAATATATTCAAAACATTGAAATGAAGGCCTTTTTCATCCTAAAATATCTTAATGCTGAGTTTGATTATTGAGCCAGGCCAATAGCCAAACCACATTAGGTGGCCAAGAATAGGGGAAGGAAAAGAAAATTTTCTAGGATGAAGAAAAGCAGGCATCAAGACAAAAATGAGGGTTGAATGGGTCCTTATGGAAGCACAGTTTGGGGTGATGGAAGATGTGTCAACAGATGAGGTTGGGAAGGTAGGATCCAGGCCAGATATGGCAAAAGGGGTTAGGGCAGACTTGATTCAGGATAAGGAATGTGGCAGTGGTTCCCATCTGGCACGAGAAAGGCTGTGCTTTAGAGTGATTACTATAGGAGGGGATGTGTAGGCTGAATGGAATGGGGCTAGAGGGTTCAGGAGACTACTGCGTCCTATTTAATTTGAATGATTTCTTCATCTCTTCAGCAAGCTGTCTGAGGGTCTAGTTGTATTGACCTCAGGGCATACAAAGATGAAAAACGCATGTGCTTGGCCTACAAGTTTGATAGAAAGGATGACAGGCCAGGCTTGGTGGCTCACACCTGTAATCCTAGCACTTTGGGAGGCTGAGGCGGGTGGATTGTCTGAGCTCAGAAGTTCAAGACCAGCCTGGCCAACATGGTAAAGACCCGTCTCTACTACAAATACAAAAATTAGCCAGGTGCAATAATGCGCGCCTGTAATCCCAGCTACTTGGGAGGCTGAGACAGGAGAACTGCTTGAACCTGGGAGGCAACAGTTGCAGTGAGCCAGGATCAACTGGGAGTCCCTGAGCAAAAAAAAGAAAGAAAGAAAGAATGTCAGGTACACAAAAAGGTGTCATGTAAAGTAAAAAGGTCTTTAAGTGAGGTACAGGTGTGGTGATATGGGACTTAGGGAAGAGAGATTACATTCTGAGAGAGGGAATTAAGGAGGGAGGCTGCATTTGAAATGAGCTATCTAACCTAGGACCGACTGGCATACAGGGAATGCTGTGGCTGGGGCACAGGAGTAGAAACCAGGCTCAGGGGATGTGAGGAAGAAGATAGGTCAAGGCTGGGAAAATAATGGAGGCCGAGCAGTTCAGTGCACAGTGTCTAATAGAGTGCCACAAACGTGGCCTTTGTTGCAGCAGGTGCTGGTAAAGGTCACTGGGGTTCAGAGTACTGGTGACAAAGTCAGGCATGGTTCTGTGCCGTTAGCCTGTTCACAAGAGGACAGGAATCACAGCTAAGGATAAAGGGAACATGATTTGGCCCCGAAAGGGGAGGGCTTGGGAGACTGATAGAAATACTTAAGACTGGTAGGCTGGTATTTAGGGAAGAGGTCTAGTCATGAAGGAAAACTGAGGCAGATGCAGGTATACTATATCTGAGGCAGGCGGCACCACCAATTCCAGATCTCATGGCTGGTTGTCTGGGGCTGCTGACCAGGCTTCCAAGTAGTAGGGCTCAGGAAGAGTGCTGGACTATCTTGTAAGTGGCAGTTACCTGTCTCTGGTGTTGAGATGGCTAAACAAAGGCTGAGCCTTACTTGGGTCTTCAAGGCTGGTCAGGCTGGTGCCTGCACAAACAAAAGACCATATTCATTCATTTAAGCATTGAGACTAGCCAGGCTCTCCACAAGTCTCTTGGGACACTTTGGTGAAGAAAACAAATGCTGTCCTTGCTACCATGGACCATGCAATCTTGAGCACAGTCAGACAGCAGAGCATGGATGAGTATAGGAAATAGGCATGACTTAGGAGATACAGCTGAGAAAGTCAGTGGGGCAAAGATCCCGAAGCGCTTCAAATGCAAGGCTAAGGAGCTTGTCTTGAGCAGCCCCATGTCACCTCCTTTGAGAATTTTCCTAGACATTCGTCTGCAGCCTAGTCTGGTGGTGGTGGGGAGGGACTCCTGGGTTCCTAGAGTACTTTCAGAGCTCTATAATTTTCTGTGTGGTTTTCTGTCTCTTCTCTCAGACAATAAGTATCTCAGGGAAGTGGGAAGAAGGTGGGGGGAACATGTCTTCTTTTTCTTTATCTGTGTAACCTCAATCCCTAGCATTGTGGCTAGCTTACAACAAGCAGCTTTGGATTTTGATTGAATGAATGGTTCCTGTAGGCAGTAAGGAACCTACTTGACTATGTGCCTAGCTTATCTTTTGCATTAGACCAGAAGCTCTCGAAAGCCAAACATCCATGCTTTCTAGCTGTTTTGTAATTCTCCCCAAGACTTAGCAGATGCCCTGTACACTGTGGACACTCCATAAATGCCTTAATGCCTTTGTGGAAGTAGAAGTTGATCTTCAATGTCCTAATTTCTGCTTTCAGTGACCCAATTTGGGGGAGTAGGTCTTAAATTTCTTCCTCTCAGAATGACATCTCTGCCTTTCAAGTTCTCAACAAGCTAGTAGGGTGACTTTTTGGTAAGTGTGTTTGGGAGGAAAGGCATTCTGAGCCCCAGTCCTGGGCCTCACAACAAATAACCATCTATTAAAGCTTAATGAATCTTAACTGTTTAGCCATTGAAAATAATAATGAAGTAATAATACATCACACCAGGCACTTTTCTGGGTTCTTCATGTATCTCAGACCTCACTTAATCTTCATAACAACCCTCTAAGATAGGCAAGATCTTGCCTCATTCCAAGATGGGAAGGCAAACCACAAGGAAAGCAGCAGGATTGAATCCAGGCATCTGTCCCCAAGTTCAAAGGTACCCTGGACTTCAGCAGTTTCTCCTAGGAAAGAGATCAGGAAAGAATCGGCAGGCAACTAGGAACAGACTTGTTAGACCAGTGGTCTTCAAACTCTGTCATGCTCTAGAATCGTGATGCCCAGGATGCACATTGAGGCCAGTTAAATCAGAATTTCTGGGGGTGGGACCCTGGCATCAGCATTTTTTAAAACTCCCTAGGTGATTCTCCTATATAGCCAAATTTGAAAATAATGCCCTCTGCCTTCCTACAAAAATGCTGACCATGGACCAGAAGCATCAGCATTACCTAGGAGTACTTCTAATCTTAGAAGTGCAGGATCTCAGGCCCCACCCTAGACCTGCGGAATCAAATCACTAAGATCCCCTGTGTGACTCATTTGCACTAAAGTTTAAGAGGCACTGGTTTAGGGCTTAGGTATTCAAACTGTCATTATTCCACTTGGTCTTCTGTTATTAGCATTAATTTAAGTCCTTAATAAGCAAATCTCAAAACTCTGTCAATAAGCTCAGAATTAATCTGATATATTGGCCCAAAAACTGACTTCAGAGGAAAATATGACCTTTTACTTCCCATTGTGTGGGGCAACTGAGGAAGAAAAGTTATATTGCTAATGGTGTCTAACAGAATGTAGGTTCAGTCCAATCTAGAAGAGGCAGATGAATAGCTCCTGGCTGCCTTCCTTCTTCTGAGTCAGAAGGATCAGGCCTACAACCTCAGTTAAGTGATGACCATACTGGTTGATTGATAAAGAAAATCCTCCAGCCAGAGGTATCTAAACTTTCATGACTTCTGCTGTTTCCCAGTGGTATGTTCCTGTTATAGACCCACAAATGACACCAACAATCCCTGTCCCAATTGAGATCTTGTTGTCATTCAGCTTTCTGAATCTAACTATATACATTGCCCACTTTTTGTTTAGTTTTGTTTTGTTCTTTTTCTTTTTGTTTTTTTTTTTTTGGGATGGAGTTTTGCTCTTTTTGCCCGGGCTGGAGTGCAATGGCGTGATCTTGGCTCACTGCAACCTCCACCTCCCAGGTTCAAGCGATTCTCTCACCTCAGCCTCCGGAGCACCTGGGATTACAGGCGTGTGCCACTACGCCCTGCTAATTTTATGTTCTTAGTAGAGATGGGGTTTCACCATGTTGGCCAGGCAGGTCTCAAACTCCTGAGCTCAGGTGCTCGGCCCACCTCCGCCTCCCAAAGTGCTGGGATTACAGGCATGAGCTACCACAGCTAGCACTTTTTAGTTTTTATTTGCTTTAGTTTATAACTAAATAACTGAAACTTAGAACTAGACTCAGAATGTATCTTAGTTCATCTGAAGGACATGGGGCCCACTGGGATGCTCCTTGTTTCACTATTTCACTGTTTTTTGGTCCTTGCCCACTTTTTCTGTGAAATGATTCATTTTGTGCATTTTACTATATATCTCAAGACATCAGGTAGATAGTCACAACCACTAGCAAATGCACTGGCTGAAATCGCCCTCCTTGCTCTGGAATGTCAGCCCTTGAATGCAAATCAATTTACTTCTGGATCTCTGCCAGTGTGATTGTATAACTGTGAATTCATTTGTAGAATGGCAAGGTCAGCATGCCTTTTTTTTCCGATCTCCAGTAGCAGACTGCAAAATGACCAGAAATGGGAGGGCTACTTAGCATCAAGTTTTCCACACTGGTAATGGAGAGGTGCTATGGTTTCGATACAGTTAGTTGTCCCCACCAAAACTCAAGTTGATATTTGATCCCCAGTGTGGCAGTGTCGGAGGTTGGACCTAGTGGGAGGTATTAGGGTAATGAGAGTGGATCCTTCTACCAGGAGAATAGCACATGAGTTCTCACTGTTACTAGGCTGGATTACTTCTCATGGGTATGGATTCGTTCCCACGGAGTGGGTTGTAATAAAGATAGGATGCTCCTCAGGTTTTTCTCCCTCTTCACACATGTCCACTTCCTTTTTGATCTCCTTTGCCATGTTGTGATGTAGCACAAAAGCCCTTGCTGGAAGCCCAGGGCCGTGTCCTTGAACTTCTCAGCCTGTAGAACTGTGAGCTAAACAAACCTCTTTTCTTTATAAATTACCCAGTCTTCAGTATTCTTTTATACCAATGCAAAACAGACTAAGGGCAGAAGCATAAACAGAGAGAGAGACAGAGGCCATCCCTCCCCTCCGTTTCTCTGGATTATGTTACTTGCTGGCCAAGGGTTTGTCATTTCTACATCTGTGGCAAACAATAATGAAAGATGGAAAGACCCTGTAGATATTGTCCTAATAGAGTTCATGCTAGAGCCTTGAACATGACTCACGTGGGTGTTGAATGGATGGATGGATCAATTAATTCTTCAAGTACATTTATGACTGGGGCTGATACTGAGCTCATAGGTGCTAACATGGAGTAAGGGCCAGAGCCCATTCCCATTGAGTAGGCCACCCACCACTCTGCTGGGCTGGCACCCACACTGTACCAGTCATTACAGATGGCACCTAGAATGTGAGAATGTGGCTCCATGTTGCAAGCTGGAAAACAATGTTTAAAACCCAACCTGATATGACTTACTCATAGGACTGGTTAGAGGGAGAGAAATGGAACCTGAATGGCTAGGAATCTTGAAGGAGTAGCAGTTTCAGAGCTTCAACAAGACGGATCTTGGGTCAGGAATAAAAATTTAAAGTAAGTTGAACTGAGAATGGATTAATATAGCTCCCTAGTAAATCTGGAAGCAAAATTTGGAAGCAACAGAGAAGTAAAAAGGAAGGAGAGACTAGAAACAGGAGCTGAATGGGTAGCTCATTGAAGTTTGGGGGAATTAAGAAAGAGCGACGAGAAAGAAGATGTATCAATTATATTCAACTAAGTGAATGAAACATAGAAAACACACACAGAACAACTGAGGCTTAAATGAACTGGAGCTTTATTCTGTATTAGGTAATTGTATTAGTCCATTCTCACATTGTTATAAAGACATACCTCAGACTGGGTAATTTATAAAGAAAGGAGGTTTAATTGGCTCTTGGTTCCACAGGCTGTGCAGGAAGCATGATGCTGGCATCTGCTTGGCTTCTGGGGAAGCCTCAGGAAACTTACAAACATGGTAGAAGGCAAAGAGGGGGCGAGCACGTCACATGGCCAGAGTAGGAGGAAGAGAGAGTGAGTGGGGAGGTGCTATACATTTTTAAAGAGCCAGATCTTGTGAGAACTCTATCATTATACAGTACCAAGGGGGGATGGTGATAAATCATTGATGAGAACTCCACCCTCATGATCCAGTCATCTCCCACCAGGCCCCACCTCCAATGCCGAGGATTACAGTTGAACACGAGGTTTGGGTGGGGACACAGATCAAAACCATTTCAGTAACAAAGTCTGGAAGTAAGCCACTGTAGGGACAGAAATGTGTGGTACCTTTTCTCACCCATCATAAGGCTCACAGCCAACACTTTTTATAGCAAAAGACAGATTAACAAGGGAAAAACATAGCAAATTTATATACAAGGGAAAAGCATAGCAAATTTATTTAATCGAAGTTTTAGGCCAGGTGTGGTGGCTCATGCCTGTGATCCCCAGCACTTTGGGACTCCAAGGTAATACAGGAGTTATTAAGAAATAATTTTTGTGCAGCTAGAAAGTGTGAGAGTTCTCAGTGGAATATTCCTTTAATAAAAAGCAGCCCCCGAACCATTTCTTCTCTAACAGAAATCAGACTGAGAAGTCACGCGTAGATATGCAAACTAGGAACTTTTATATGTACATGCAGGCAACCTGGAAACCAGGTACTTTCAGTATGGCATCTCCCACCCTCTTTTCCTTGTCACCAGGTTTACAGGTGTTATGGCAGCCTCCAGGTAAAACCACGTGTACAAGTATCATGGCCACAGGCAAATGTAGACCATGTTTGCATAATAAAAGACTAGGGTGGGAGGGACAGTCTTCTCACCGGCTCTGTGAATGGCACACTTGGTCAACCCAATCCCCTGAGCCCTATGTAAATCAGTCACCTCCTCAAGCCTCTGTACAAAACTAATTGCATTCCACTGCACCCAAGACCCTCTTTTGAATGACCTGCTTTCTTAGCATGAGGAACCTTTTTCTCTCTCTTCTTTTCCCATTAAACTTTCCACTCCTAAACCCACTCCTCATGTGTGTCCATATCCTGAATTCTTTCTCAACTAAGACCAAAAGCCAGGGTATGTTCCCCAGACAACAGAGCCGTTTCAAAGGCGGGCAGATCACTTGAGCCCAGGAGTTCAAGACCAGCCTGGGCAACATGGTGAAACCCCATCTCTATTAAAAATACAAAAATTAGCCAGGCATGCACCTATAGTTCCAGTTACTTGGGAGGCTGAGACACGAGGATTGCTTGAACCCAGGAGGCAGAGGTTGCAGTGAGCCAAGATTGTATTACTGTGCTCTCAGCCTGGGTGACAGAGCAAGACCCTGTCTCAAAAAAAAAAAGTTTTACATGATGCAGGAGGCTTCAAAAATGAATACAAAGACACAGGGAAAACTGTCCATTTTTATGCATAGATTTGATGAAGATGAACGAAATGTGATTGCACAGAAAGAATATGATCTAAAGGTAATAAACTTGAGGGGCAGGAACCTAGCAAGGCCTGTCTGTTTGGATTCTTCTTGGTCTCACTGTGTAGCATTCCTTCCTCCCAGGCAGAGGGCAGAACCCTTCTGGAACAAGGATAACCTGCAGTCAGACAAGGTAGGTCAGGGAATTAATTTATGGCTAGCTTCTGTGCAGAAAGGCAGAGGAAGTAATATTTCCAGGTTTTATGGCTTAATTTGGAAGAGAGGGATTCTAGTTTCTATGACTTGCCTTGGGGAAGAGGAATTATGATTTTTTTTAAGAGACAGTGTCTTACTCTGTCACCCAGGCTGGAGGGCAGTGGTTGCAATCATAGCCCACTGTAATCTTGAACTCCTGGGCTCAAGTGAGTGATCCTCCTGCCTCAGCTTCCCGAGTCATTGGTATGACAGGCACATGCTACCATGCCCAGCTAAATTTTTGTATTGTTTGTAGAGACAGGGTCTTGCTTTGTAGCCCAGGCTGGTGTGCAGTGGTGCAGTAACAGCTCACTGCAGCCTTGATCTCCTGGGCTCAAACAATCCTCCTGCCTCTGCCTTCCAAAGCACTGGGATTACAGGCATGACACACTATGCCCTGCCAGGAATTGTGATTTCTATGACTGGGGAGAATGAGGGGCAAGAGACAGGAGGGCAGGAGAAGGTCAGAGAGAACTTGCTTTTGGGGCTGCTTCTGAGGCCTTCCAATCTCTTTTAGTTTGAGGTACTCAGCATGCCAATTCTCTTATTCTTCACCAAATTCAGCTCACATTTGCTGAGCTCCTTCTGTACATCTTTCTTTGGGGTATTATTTTCTGAGCCCCAACACTGTCCATCACTTCTCTCCCTCCACCCCATACTTTCTCCTTCCCTTCCTTCTCCTTCTTTCTCTCCGCCTTTCCCTCCTCCCTTCTCTTCCTCTCTCTTTCCCTCCCTCTTTCCTTTTAGATGTGTTTGCAGGAGGGCTGGATATAGAATCAGGAGACTTCGAAACCTGGCCTGGTCTTGTCCTTAACTTAGGGTAAGTAACTCAGCCTCTCTGGACTCGGTGTCCTCATTTATAAAATTAGGGGCTGACCAAGGGAGGATCCCTAGGGTCCTGCCCAGTTCCAAAATGCTTTGGTCCTCTGTGATCCATAAGACTGCAGGAAGTGGCTGAGACAGCCCCTCTCTGATGAGTGGCATCAGGACAGCCCCTAGCTGGGTCTCAGTCTGCTAGGCTCCCCTGCTGTGTAAACTCCCATTCTGGCAGATGTCACTTAGATTTTCCCCACTGGCTCCAAGTAGGCCTGCTTTAGATAAATGACAATCCTGGTTTGCTAAATTTGACCAACTCAAATCATGCCATATGTGCCTCATTACAAACTTGTCCTTGTGCCAGCCGGATGGATGCAGTGCTTTTTGGGATCCCAGCTAACGGTTGAAATGGCCTTCATGATGGCACAGCTGGCCTGGAGAGGTGCTTTTGTTTCACTTGTTAGACACCATGTTCTATTTCAATTCTGTTTCTCTAAAGTGTTTTCATTTCTTTATTTGTTCAATAAACACCTCTCAGGTACCTGTATGGCCATGGCACTCTGAGGGGCTCCATAATACAAACCAAATAGGTCACAGTCCCTTCCTTTCTGGAGCTGGCACTCACTATGGCCTTCCTGGTATTCCACAGTCTCTTCCCACCTAAGTCTCCAGCTTTATTTCCCTCCACTGATGATTCTTCCCTGTCATATTGTACCTTTCCCTGGGGAGGTTTTGCACATGCACATGCTCAGCCTGAGCAGGTAGCCCTGTTCAGGTACCCCAGGTACGCATATGCACACACACACACACACACACACACACACACACACACACACACACATCTGCATGCACACATGTGCATGCACACACACACACCCCTACCTCTCTCCCTAGCTGTGGGATTCTCCATTCTTCAAGTTTCAACTTCAATGTACTTTCCTCAGGAGAGCTTCCCTAACTGTTCTGCCCCCAACTCCTGTTACATATTCCCTTAGCACCCTGACTTTCCTTCTCAAAACAGTTTCCATCTGGTTATTCCTTTTTAAGTCTTCTCCCTCACTGGACTGTAAACTACCTGGCAGCATGAGGAGCCGGGTCTCTCTCAATCACTGCTGGATCACTTCCTGGCACACGGTAGACCCTCAATAAATGAAGTGTGCATGAATATGTGGATGAATAAGCTGTGAAAGGGAGAGACAGATAGACAGAGATAATATATCCTGTCAAAATCACAGAAGGAGTGGGGGCAAAGACTGGTAGACAGACCCATAGAAAGGGACCCCAGCGGCTGTGATAGAGAAGGAATGCGTGGCAAGGTCTCAGAAGAAATTTGTACCTGATCTTGAGGAAGGAGAAGGAATGAGTAAAGTAAAGAGGAGAGGAAAGTGCAGCTCAGGCAGAAGAGGCAGCATGAATAAAGAAAGGAGGTGGTGGGCCTGGTGTTTCCAGGGTCTGGAGAGAAGTTCATGAGGCAGGTGTGGAACATCAGAGGCTGCCAGGAGAAGCTGTGAGCTCCCAGACACGCCCTCCTCCTTTCATAAGAACTTGCAGAATCCCTTCTCTGGAGTCCTTATCATGGCAGGGCACTCTAAAGAACAGAATTCTTCCTTCCCTCTCTCCTCTTTCCCTTGCTGCTTGTCATCCCTTCTCTCATTCTTCACCAAATTCAGCTCACATTTGCAGAGCTCCTTCTCTACATCAAGAGTTAGAGAGAGAGAATTTTCTTCTCACTCTCTGCTTTGAAAGATGAATCCAGCTCCAAATCAGAAATGCTTCCACTGGGCTGGAACTGTGGTCAGGGAAGAAGATGAGAGCTGGCATATGGAAAAATTAGGGCAGAAACAGAATCTTGATGGATCCCAAAGTAGGAATAGATTTAGAGGGGCCAGGTTAGCAGAGTTACCCAGAACAGATATGGGTCAAAGACAGAGCAAGCCTCTCTCCTGATGGGTACACTTTAATGATGCCCTCTCCTCTGCTCACATGGCCTGGGGGCTGGTTGACAAGTGCCCCACCTGTGGGTGCTGACTCTGAAGGTTTGGCCCTGGGGAAGGAGGATGGAAGGTTGAGCTCAAGGTAGAGAAAAGGGGCACCTGGAATCTCCATGGCAAGGGGCAGGCAGAGAGTGCAGAAAAGCAGGGAGAATTACCTGTTTCCTTTCCATAAAAGAAATGGTACTGTCTCCTGCTGGGTGACCTCTGCTCTCCCCTCTGAAGAGACCTTAGCTTTTAACTGTTTAGGTTGCTTTTCTTGATCAGAGAGAAGCTCGTGCCTGCAAAACCTCCCTGTAGGTAGGAGGGAGAATATGCCAAGGGAGGCTGCTGTTATACAGCTTCTAAAAGGAAAGTAGGGTGGGTAGGATGGGATCTCAAGGCCAGGCTGCCCATGGTGAGTGCAGACTCTAGCAAGACATCAAAGGCCCTTCATGTTCGGGTCCCTGCCTGCTCCTCCATCCTCATCTTTTCAACAGTATTCAAGTGCCTTTCTCCAACCATGTCCAAACTCAGAGCTGGCAGCCCTGGAAATGAAACTGGAACCCTGAAGTTGAGTGGGGGTCATAGGCGTAGCACTCCAATATTGTATCTTGAATTATTGTGTCAGGCTTTGTGTGTATTGCTTCCAGAAGTTGACCTTGGGTGTAGAGGTAATGTCATATACATCACCCAGAGAATCCATTCTAGAGCTGACTAAACCCACTGAGGAGGTCTCTGTATGCACTCATGCACCTAGGTGGGTGGCTCGCAGCCAAGCCCAACAAAGCTGCCTCTTTCACAGAATCTTTCTTGGGATAGCTTGGTTATCCCATGGAGAGGGATGGTCCCCCTAGGCCACCTGGGCACGCAGAACAGAGTGCCGGGATGGAAAGTTGGTTAAATTCAAATTAAGTGCATTTTGTGATGAGACAGAAGAAACGAGGAAGAAGAAAGGCCCTTTGGGTAGCTTTGGGCTTGCAGAAGGCATGAAAAAAATTCATCTGAGGAAGGGGGAGAGGAGACAAAGAGGTTAGTGTGACAGGAAGCCTGGGAGGAATTAAGCCAGGAAACACAGTAGGAGGAAGAGAGGGCCACTAAGAAAGGATGAGGGTCTTTTCCAGGAGGAGGCTGAAGAACAAAGGGAGAGAGGTGGTGGGGGTAAGGCCAGGGATGCAAGGAGAGCTTCTGGACCCTGAACAGTGTTTTCCCCAGCACTGAGAGTTGTCATCGGAGGCCTGTAGCCTCCGTGTTGGAGGAGCCCAGCCCAGCCCTCTCTGGAGGGAGAAGAAACAATGGGCCTTTTTAGCTGAAGGAATCAGCCTCCATCTACCTACCAGCCATGGATGGATGAGCTGCTCCTGGCCCCTGACTTGCATGTTCAGTGCCAGCAGTGCTTTAGAGAGGGTAGCAGCACTGGGAATTCTGAGGGAAAATGTGGTTAGAAGCTGTTGGTATCCATACTGTTTTGTTCTTTAGGAGTCCTAAATGGTGCTTGCGGGAACAGTTCACAGTGGTAGTGAAGGAGGCACTTTAGGCAAGATGTAGAGGACATGATAAAGTTGGCCAGGCCACGTTGGCCAGACCTGGGGTAGTGGCTGAGAGTTCATTTGTTCATTCAACAAACATTAGTTGAACGTCTTCTAGGAATATCGCAAATAAGACAAACTCCATGATCTCTTGGATTCTAGTTTATATTCTAGGTTACCTTCTAGTGAGGGGTGATAGACAAGTAAACAATGAGACACTTTTCTATGTATGTTAAACAACCTCCTTGTTTGTCTTCACTTCCCAACCAGGTCAAGGCTGCCAAGGCTGTCTTTTCTTACAGCAACAGCAGAGCAGAAGCACAGTCAGTACTTGCCTGTCAACATCTTCTTGACTTGCGCAACATTTTTATGCATTATTCCTCTCACCATTTCCAATATAGTCAATAATCCCTTCAGGGGTGGGAGGGAAAAGGAAGATATCAGAGGGCAGATAGCTCCAGAAGAAGAGACCACTGCCTCCTAACTGTATTCCTTCCACCAGCTTCTTCTCCTAATTCACCTTCCTACACCCCTGGAGGAATTCTATAACATGCTAATGTCACCATGGGACTTCCTGCTTTAATGGTTTAGATTGTAAATTGGTTGGGATGCTTTTGACTCCCAAGAAGTAGAAAGCCCTGACTCAGCTGGCAGACATAAAGACACTTAGCACCTCACCCAGCAAGTAACCTGGGGAAGGGCTGCTGGTAGGTTAATTCAGTGATTGACTACTAGGAGCCCAAGTCCTTCCCCTCTTTCAGCTCTGTCATTCCCAGGCTTCACCCCTTCAGAGTGGCATGATGGCTACTGCATCCAGACACCACAGCACTCAGCAGGAGGAGAGACACTTCTCTCTGTGCATCTACAGCAGGGAGGGGACCTTTTCCAGGGCCCCAGCAGATTGCCTTCATGACTCATGGGCTGGACTTGAGTGATGCCTCTTCCTATCTCACTGGCAAGGGAACTGGATTTCCATGGTTGCCTCTGAGAAGCACAGGGCCAGGGGTGGAGTAGATTTCCTGATCTAAAAAGGGAGCTCTGTTAGTCAATGAGTCAAGGGTGAGTGGTGATGAGTTGATAGGTAGGCAACCACAGGTGTCTGTTACAGATAACTTTGTCTCACTTTCAGGAAAAAAAAAATCAAACTCTGTAGCAAGATATCAAAAGCCCTTCATGTTCGGGTCCCTGCCTGCTCCTCTAGCCTCATCTTTTCAGTAGTACTCAGGTGCCTTTCTCCAACTATATCCAAAGTATTGCTGGCTTGGCACAGTGGCTCACACCTGTAATCCTAGCACTTTAGAGGCCAGGGCAGCCAGATTACTGTGAGCTCAGGAATTCGAGACCAGCTTGGGCAACATGGCAAAACCCCATCTCTACTAAAAGTACAGAAATTAGTGGGATGTGGTGGCAGATGCCTGTAATCTCAGTTACTTGAGAGGCTGAGACAGGAGAATTGCTTGAACCCAGGAGTTGGAGGTTGCAGTGAGCTGAGACCACACCATTGCACTCCAGCCTGTGCAACAAGAGCAAAACTCTGTCTCAAAAAAAAAAAATAAGCTGGGCAAGGTGGCACGCACCTGTAATCTCAGCTACTTGGGAATCTGAGGCAAGAGAATTGCTTGAACCCAGGAGGTGGAGGTTGCAGTGAGCCAAGATCATGCCACTGCACTCCATACTGGGTAATAGAGCAAGACTGTCTCAAACACACACACACACACACACACACACACACACACACACACACAAAGTATTGCAATCCATCTGAACCTTCTCTGTTCTCTAATGCCTCAGTGCCTTTGACCACACTGTGTTCTGGCCCTTGCTGCCTTATTCTTTCAGGCAGCCCTTGCTATTCTAATACTCTCCCCAAGTGCATCCCAGCTTCCCAAACCTTGCTTCGCCCCCACCTCCAGGTGGAATTAGAAGGTGCTCCTTTGCAAGTGGCTCAGTTATTGCAGACTGGTACAGTGGTTAAATATAAGGTACAGAAAGCACGTACCCCAGCTCTCATGCTTACAGGCTGGGTAACTTCAGACAAGATATTTAACTCTCTGAGCAATCTAATTGATTCGTCTTCTGTGAAATGGACATAATGATGGTAAAAATAGGTCTAATAATAGTACCTACCTCATTAGGTTTTTTTTTTTTTAAGCTTTTGCTAAATGTTTTATTTGCTTCATCTGATTTGGAATGAGATCCTGCTGGTACTGTCTCTATTTTACAGTTGGGGCAATGAAAGTTCCAAGAGGTTAAGCTATTTGCCTAAGGCTCCCCAAAGGCTCCCCAGCAGTGAGTTGCTAGGCTATGATTTGGTCTCAGAAATGTCTGCTTTTTTTTCTTTTTAATTTTTTTTAAAATTTTTTTATTTTTTTATTGCATTTTAGGTTTTGGGGTACATGTGAAGAACATGCAAGATTGTTGCATAGGTACACACGTGGCAGTGTGATTTGCTGCCTTCCTCCCCTTCACCTATATCTGGCATTTCTCCCCATGCTATCTCTC
>CAUYLG010071373.1:0-38253 GCA_963573385.1 Cacajao melanocephalus | reverse complement strand
CCTTTTTGCACTGGTTTCTTCCCATTTTTGTGGATTTATCCACCTGTCATCTTTGTAATTGCCGACTTTCAGATTGGGTCTGAGTGGACGTCCGGCTTGTTGGTGATGAAGTTTTTTCTGTTTCTTAGTTTTCCTTCAGCGGATGCCCTTTCCCCACAGGGCTTGGCCTTCTCGGGTTCAGCTGTGCTTACTGTGAAACTCTCAGTCCTCAGCACTTCCAATTGCTGTTCTCCTTGTGGGGATGGGACCAGCCGAGCCCGACTCAAGGGGCACCCAGTCCCGAATACTCCGCACTGAGAAGCGCCGTGCCAGGCCACGATGGGGCGCCGGCAAAACAGCTGTGCCAGCCAAAAAGTCACACTGGCGACCCGTGTGGCTCCTCCGCTGCATATCTCCCAGTTTGTGGGCAACAGAAATTTGTCTGAAATTGCGGCGTCCACTCGCTCTCTGCGCTTTCACTGGGAGCTACAATCCTGAGCTGTTGCTAATCGGCCATCTTGGATCTGTCTCCTGGCATGATATTTCAATGTATGCCAATAAAGGCCATGTGTGGTGGCTCACGCCTGTAGTCCAAGTACTTTGAGAGGCCAAGGCAGGTGGATCACCTGAGGTCAGGAGTTTGAGACCAACCTGGCTAACATGGTAAAACCCTGTCTTTATTAAAAATACAATAAATTAGCCAGTTTTCATGGTGTATGCCTGTATTCCTAGCTACTTGGGAGGCTGAGGCATGAGAATCCCTTGAGCCCAGGAGGTGGAGGTTGCAGTGAGCCGAGATTGCGCCACCGTACTCCAGCCTGGGCCACAGAATGAGAACCTGTCTCAAGAAAAAAATGGAATTTAAAAATAAACGAATCTCTTATTATTTCAACAATGTGTACAGCATCTTCACCAGGGGATTCTATCTTAAGAAACTACTTTCTTTGCCCATCCCTAACAGCTCCTCATTTGTTCAAGTTTTTTATGAGATTGTAGCAATTCAGTCCCATCTTCAGGCTTTATTTCTAATTCTAATTCTTTTACTATTTCTACCACATCTGTAATGACTTTCTCCACTGAAGTCTTGAACCTCTCAAAGTCATCCATGAGGGTTGGAATCTGCTTCTTCCAAACTTCTGTTAATATTGATATTTTGACATCCCATGAATCACAGATGTTCTTAATGACATCTAGAATGGTGAATCCTTTCCAGTAGGTTTTCAACTTTGCCCGGATCCACCAGAGGAATCTGCTATAGCTTTACAAAAAATAATTATTTTTAAAAATTATTATTTAATTTATTTAAGAGAGAGAGTCTTGCTATATTGCCCAGGCTGGAGTGCAGTATTATTCACTGGCACAGTACCACTACTAATCAACACAAGAGTTTTGACATTCTCTGTTTCCAACCTGGGCAGTTCACCTCTCCTTAGGCAACCTGGTGGTCTCCTGCTCTCAGAAGGTCACTATACTGATGCCAAACTTAGTGTGGACACCCGATTGGCATAGCACACTGTAGCTCAAAAGTTATGGACTTAAGCAGTTCTCCTGCCTCAGTCTCCAGGTAGCTGGGACTACAGGCAAAAATGTACCTCTTAAATAATGAAAATTGAAAGACAAGAATGCTCCTTGTTCATGAGCTGCAGAATGTGTGTTGTGTTAATCGATATGAAAACAACATTCATCTCTGTCAGCTCTTGGGTGACCAAGTGCATTGCCAGTGAGCAGGAATCTTTTGAAAGGAATCTTTTTTTCTGAGCACTAGGTGGGCTTAAAATATTCAGTAAACCATCCTCTAAACAGATGTGCTGTTATCTAGGCTTTCTTGTTGCATTTGTAGAGCACAGGCAGAGAAGATTTAGCATAATTCTTAAGGACCCTAGGATTTTTGGAATAGTTAATGAGTATTGACATCCACTTAAAATCACAAGCTGCATTTGCCCCTATTTAGATAATCAGTCTGTCCTCTGAAATTTTGAAGCCAGACTTTGACTTCCCTTCTCTAGCTAGAAAAGTCCTAAGTGACATCTTCTTCTGATAGAATGCTGTTTTACCTACCTTGACAGTCTGTTGTTTAGGGTTACCACCTTCATCCGTGGTCTTAGCTAGATGATCTAATTGCTGCAACTTTTACATTAGCACTTGCTGCTTCACCTTGCAGTTTTATGTTATAGAGACAGCTTCTTAAACCTCATGAGCCAGCCTCTGCTAGCTTGAAATTTTCTTCTGCAGCTTCCTCACCTCTCTCAGCCTTCATGGAATTGAAAAGAGTTAGAGCCTTGCTCTGGTTTAGGCTGTGGCTTAAGGAAATGTTGTGGCTGGTTTGATGTTCTCTCCAGAGCACTAGAACTTTCTCCATACTAGCAATAAGGCTGTTTTACTTTCTTTTCAAACATGTATTCACTGGAGTTGCACTTTTAACTTCCTTTAAGAACTTTTCCTTTGCATTCACAACTTGGCTAACTGGTGCAAGAGGTGTAGCTTTTGGCCTGCCTCAGCTTTCAACCTGTCTTCCTCATGAAGCTTAATCATTTCTAGCTTTTGGTTTAAAGTGAGAGCCTTGCAACTCTTCCTTCACTTGAACACTTACTTAGAGACCATATTTCAATATTGTTGTGTGTCAGATGATAGGGAGGCCTGGGGAGAGGAAGGGAGACAAGGGAACAACCAATTGGTGAGGCAGTCAGAACATAAACACCATTTATTGATTAAGTTCACCATCTTAAATGGGTGTGGTTTGCAGTGCCCCAAAACAATGACAGTACTAACATGAAAGATCACTAATGGCAGATCACCAAAACAGATATAATAGGAACAAAAATGTTTGAAATATTGTGAGAATTATCAGAATGTAACAGAGACATGAAGTGAGCACATGCCATCGGGGAAATGGCGCTGATAGACTTGCTTGATGCAAGGTTGCCACAAACCTTCAACTTGTAAAAAACATAGTATCACAGTGAGGTAAAGCACAATAACGCAAGGTATGCCTGTGTACTTATTTAGGATTCTGTCTTCTTGAAAAATTGACGCCTTCATCTTTATCACTGTATATATCCTTCTTTATCCTTGACAACTTTACTGGCTCTGATGCCTGCTTTGCTTATGTAACTACTCCAGCTTTTTTGGATTAGTGTTACCATGGCATATCTTTCTCCATTCCTTGCTTTTTTTAAAAAAAATAGACTTTGTTAGAGCAGTTTTTGTTCACAGCAAAATTAATAGGAATTACAAGGAGTTCCCATATGCTCCCTGCCCCAACACACAGCATCCCCCACTGTCAGTATCCCCCACTGTCAGCATCCCCCACCAGAGTGGGGCACATCATCACCCAAAGTCCTTAGTTTACATTAGGGTTCACTCTTAATGTACATTTTATAAGTTTTAACCAATTATAATAACATATATTCAGCATTATATCTTACAGAATTGTTTTTTATTTTTTGGTTTTATTTTTTAGACAGAGTCTTGCTCTATTGCCTAGGCTGGAGTACAGTGGCATAGTTGCATCTTGGCTCACTGCAACCTCTGCCTCCTGGGTTCAAGCGATTCTTCTGCCTCAGCCTCCCGAGTAGCTGGGATTACAGGCATGCGCCACCACACTTGGCTAATTTTTGTATTTTCAGTAGAGACGGGTTTCACCGTGTTGGCCAGGCCAGCCTCAAACTCCTGATCTCAAGTGATCTGCCCACCTTGGCATCCCAAAGTGCTGGGATTACAGGCATGAGCCACCACACCCAGCCATAACAGTTTCAATGCCTTAAAAATTCTCTGTGCTTCATTTATTTACTCTCCTTCCCTTCAACCCCTGGAAACCACTGATCTTTTTGTTGTCTCCATAGTTTTGCCTTTTACGGGTTGTCACATAGTTAGAATCATCACTTTTCTTCTATTTATTTATTTACTTATTTTTTATTCTTAGAGATAGGGTCTCATCATTTTGCCCGGGCTGCTCTCAAACCCCTGGGCTCAGGCAATCCTCCTGCCTTAGCCTCCCAAGTAGCAGGGACTACAGGCATGAGCCACTGTGTCCATCTACTGTTAATCTGTCTTTGTCTTTTGTAGTTAAAATTAAATTTTTGAAAACATAAACCATTTTTTTTTTGTTTGTTTGTTTGAGACGAAGTCTTGCTCTGTCACCAGGCTGGCGTGCACTGGCTTGATCTCGGCTTGCTGCAACCTCCATCTCCTGGGTTCAAGTGATTCCCCTGCCTCAGCCTCCTGAGTAGCTGGGACTACAGGCGCATGCCACCACACCTAGCTAATTTTTTGTTCTTTAGTAGAGATGGGGTTTCACCACGTTGGCCAGGATGGTCTCAATCTCCTGACCTCATTATCCATCCACCTCAGCCTCCCAAAGTGCTGGGATTACAGGTGTGAGTGACTGCGCCCGGCCACATAAACCCATTTCTTAAAAATATTTTCCTTTTTTATCTATTTTGTCAGTCTTTGTCTTTAATTGGTATATTTAGAGCTTTCACATTTAAAGTTGACTGATGTAGTTGTATTAGTATCTGCCATATTTTATCACTTATTATTATTATTTTTTTCTTTCTGAGACAGATTCTCACTCTGTGGCCCAGGCTGGAGTGCAATGGCACCATCTCGGCTCACTGCAACCTCCACCTCCTGGGTTCAAGTGATTTTCCTGCCTCAGCCTCCCCAAGCAGCTGGGATTAAAGGTGCCTGCCACCATGTCCGGTTAATTTTTGTATTTTTAGTAGAGACAGGGTTTCACCATGTTGGCCAGGCTGGTTTTGAACTCCTGACCTCACGTGATCCACCTGCCTTGGCCTCCCAAAGTGCTGGGATTTCAGGCGTGAGCTACCACGCCCAGACTTACTCTTTTTTTAAAAATCTTTTTATCTTCTTTTTTTGCCTTCTCTAGTTTTGAGTATTTTATATGATTAAATTTTCTCAGCTGGGCACAGTGGTTTATGCCTATAATCCCAGCACTTGGGAGGTTGAGGTGGGTGGATCACCTGAGGTCAGGAGTTTGAGACCAGCCTGGCCAACATAGTGAAATCCTGTCTCTACTAAAAATACAAAAATTAGCTGGGCATGTTGGTGGGCACCTGTTATCCCAGGACCTTGGGAGGCTGAGGCAAGAGGTGGATGTTGCAGGGAGCCGAGATCATGCAATTGCACTCCAGCCTGGGCGATGAGTGAAAATCCGTCTCCAATAATAAATAACAATAAAATAAAAATAGATGTTCTATCCTCTCAGCATTATTAATTATGCTTTTAAAAAATGTTTTAGTGATTGCTATAGAGTTTACAATGAACATTTATAACCTAAGTCTACTTTCAAAAAATATTATATCACTTCGTGGGTAGTAGAGAGAGTTCCCCACTGTTTCCTTCTGTGCCCTATGACATTGGTACTACTTATTTCACTCATTCATAATCTATAATCATTCAAGACATGGCAACTGTTATTTGCTTGAACAGAAAGTTGTCTCTTAGATCAGTTGGGAATAGGAAACATAAAAGATTCTATTTTATGTTCATTTTTTTTTTCTCTCTAGCACTCTTCCTTTCTTCATGCAGATGTGAGTTTCTGGCCTGCATCATTTATCTTCTGTCTGAAAGACTTTTAACATTTCTTGCAAGGCAGGTCTTCTGGTAACAGATTCCGGTGTCTCTGTTTATTTTTGTCTGAGAAAGTCATTATTTCTCCTTCACTTTTGAGGCATAATTTCACTGGACACAGAATTCTAGGTTGGCAGGAGGTTTGTTTAAACACTCACTTCACTCTTTCTTGCATGATTGATTTCTGAAGGAAAGTATGATGTAATGTTTTTGTGCAGGTTAAAAGAGCAGAACCTTGTGAAAGAACTGAGGCCGCGAGACCTCCTGGAGAGCAGCAGTGACAGTGATGAGAAGGTCCCTTTGACTAAACCTTCCTCACTGTCCAAGCGAAAACTTGAGCTTGAGGTGGAGACGGTAGAGAAGAAGAAGAAAGGGCGGCCTCGGAAGGACTCTCGTCTCATGCCCGTGTCTCTGTCTGTCCAGGTGAGACCAGTGGGCCCATCCTGCCTTCTTTGGCCTACCTTTCTACAATTAGAGCTTGAAGGCCCTGGGTGCATGGTGAGCCTCAGCTGGGTGGGGCACCTTGAGAGCCAGCTGGCTCAGACATGCAGCCCCTGACCACGTTCCCCCTCAGACCTGCCCTTGACCCACCCAGAGCCCTTGAGCAGGTTCCCTGGCATCAACTGGCTTGTGTGTAAGGTGAGGATCCTTGTAGCATTCCCCTCTGCTTCCTCCCTCCCAAGGTGGAAATGCCCTGGCCACAGGCCCAGCCTCACTTCTGGGTGACTTGCCTTTACCCTGTGGTATTAGAGCAAGGCTCAGGAACGTTTCTGGCTCTTCCAGTCTCCAGCTACCCTAACCGCAGAGAAGGAGGCCGTGTGTCTGTCTGCACCAGCACTTGCACTGAAGCTGCCAATTCCAGGCCCCCAGAGAGCGTTCACCCTCCAGGTAAGTGCTAGGGCCCTGCCAGTTCTCCCTTAGGCACACCCAGAGATTCTCTGTTGCCTATCCCATATAAACCCTCTCTTGTCACTTCCTTGGAGATTGGTTTCCAGTGGCTGTCTGTCACCTTCTGGTGGAAGTCACAGCTGATCGGGGTACCCACCAACTCTTAGCAAAATTGCCAGCCTGCACTCTCACCTATCCATAGCCTCTGTCTGGTTTTGCACTTGGGGTCCCAGCTGCTTGGGCTGCCATTACCACCCCATGTTCTGGTGCTCTTCAGGACTGACTCCTCTCAGGTGTCCCTGCTGGAAGCCACCTCCGTCTCCACACACAGCCCTGGGCAGCCTCAGGCTTGGTGTCAGTGGGACTGTGTGCTCATGATCTATCTCCCAAGCATCCTGCTAGCTTTATCTCCTTCTCAGTGTCCAGCACAGTCGTCCTCAGAGTTGTTTGGGCTCTTGGAATGGAAGCTTGTAAGCATGTGGTTATCCAAAACACAATTCTGGAGCAAATAATCCTTTATACTCAGAGCTCTCTGGTCATTTGGCCCAGCACAGTATCTAGGCCTCTCCCGCTGTGCTACCGTCACACACACTGCTGCTTCTCTGCATACCCTTTGTACCTCAGCTCAGGTGCACGTCCTCGAGCAGCCTTCTTGGACCCCTGTGTGCGGGTCACTTCACACTGGCTGCACAGTGCTCAGAGCCCCAGCTGGTCCTTACAGGGTACCAGAGAGCCAGCCTCAGCCCTTCCCACCATAGGTCCTTCTGGGCCACAGTGCTGAGGAGTGAAGCAGGGAAGCCGAAGGGTAGGGACCCACAGGTTTTGTTCTTATTGCTGGTGTGAGGGGAGGCAGGGGCGCCTCCAGTAGTCAGCAGCGCTCAGATGTGCTCTTGCACTCACAGGTGTTCTGATGCAGGTTCCCTCCTGGGTGCCCTGCTTCTCAGCACAGAACTCTCCCCAGCTCCTCCAGCCCTTCCCCTAGGCCTCTTCCCTGCCAAGCGCTGCTTGGGACATGGCAGTCGGCCTCAGCCCAACTCACCCACTTGTGCGGCCACGCAAGCACAGACTGTTTGGTGGCTCTGCCTATTTTTCCAAAGGGGAAAATGTATTGGTCAGACACACATGTGGCTGAGCCCATTTGGTGCCAGACACTGAACTAGTTGCTTCTCATACATGCTGTGCCGGAAACACTCCTGCCAGTTCAGTCTCAGTTGAGCAGACCAAGTCTCACTGCCACAGGAACTGGAGACCCCCTTTGGGGTTTTCTAGATGTTCCCTCCAAGCACTGACATGGGCTCTATTCTTGCCAAACACTGCCATCTTTGAAGCTCATTCAAGTAGGAGGCTAGAATCTCAAGTCTCACTACCAGCTTGATCCTTTGCAGTGTGTTTTTGGGCACATCACTCCCTTGTGAGATGAGGTGGTGGGGTTGGGAGACTTTGGGGTCTTTAGCCCTGGCACTGCTTCTCTTCTCTGACTATTCAACTACACAGATGACAGGGTAGAAACCAGTTCCCAACATTCTCCTTGCCCTGGGGGCCACATGTCCGGCCCTCTGGGCCTCCCGCTTAGCCCTTTTGCCCCGCCTGCCCTTTCCCTCCTCTGTTGGCCAGTCAGTCTACCTGTGTCATGCTGCTGCCTTGGGGCCCTGGGCTACAAAGCCTTGGAGCATGTCACCTGGGTTGCGGCCCTTGTCTGAGCTGGCCCATGTGTTTACTTCATCCAGGTCAGCTCCGATCCCTCCATGTACATTGAGGTGGAGAATGAAGTGACAGTGGTGGGGGGCGTGAAGCTGAGCCGCCTGAAGTGCAACCGGGAAGGGAAGGAGTGGGAGACGGTGCTCACCAGCCGGATCCTCACTGCTGCGGGCAGCTGGTAAGGGCGGGCAGGTCCTCAGCCGGCCTAGGTGACACAGGCACACATGCCATCATTCTGGGCCTGGGCCTGTCTAGGGGAGGTGCATGGCCCTGGGAGCGCCAGCTCCCACAGAGGTTCACACCAGGCTTCACTCCAGGCCAGGCATATGCGCTTGTCATCTCAGTCCCTGCAGCACCCAGCAAGGTCAGCATCAGTATCCCCATGTTACGATGGGGAAACTGAGCCCTTGAGGGTTACCCAAGCCAGGCTTTGAACCTGATGGTCTGATTTCCTTGTCCAGCCAGATCCCCAAAGTCTTGAGTTCCATGCTGAGGTGTGCCTGGCTCACTTTGACCTGGGCTGATTCCTTTTCTGGATCCCAGATTTCCATCCAAATTGGTCAAGATGGGTTTCTGACTGTCCCTGAAGTCCCCATCCCAGCCCTTTCCAGATTCTGCACTGTGGGGTAGACCTTGATTCAGTGATTGGTCACCCAGTGTCTTCCCCTGGGCTCCTGGAACTGTACGTGAGCCCTCTCCCTGCCTGTGTTCAATGTGGAAGGGGAACCAGTGTTTCTCCTCAGGTTTCTGCCTGGCGTAGCGTTCTAGTCAAGACTACGTGGGAGACAGTCAGCAGAGGTTTAAAGACATGACCACTCAGATACAGTCATCGTAATTATACCCTTAATCATCTGCCGTGAGGTCCCGTGTAGATACTTTTACTTATGTCAGAGCACATGGCCTTAGGTCTTAGACCACAATTCTTGTGAGCCCTGAGTGAGTTTTGTGTTGTTAGGCCTAGGGAACCCTACTGTTTATTCTGTTCCTCCGTCAAATTCCCCCTCGGGATGAGCCAGCTAAACTCCTGATCCCAGGTGCCCCTGTGTCAGATGCTGCCGTGGGCTCCTACTCTCTGTCCTTTGCACCAAGGCAGGTGGCTTGCCCAGCTGAGGGCTAAGGGGTGTCAGCACAGCCTTTCCCACAGCGACACGGCAGCTTTGGGGCAAGCCTACTGGGCCACCTGAGACCTCCCCTCCTGCTCAGTCCTGCTGAGTCCAGGCCCAGCCTGCAGACCTGTTTCCCAATGCTGCAGCCCAAAAATGATGGCTTTCTTTGCAGTGGGCTGGCTTGAGGCAGGCTCTGACCACCAGAGATGAGCAGATAGAATTCAGTCACAGCATCAGCCTGGCTAACATAGTGAAACCCCATCTCTACCAAAAATAGAAAAATTAGCCAGGCGTGGTGGCATGTGCCTGTAATCCCAGGTATTCGAGAGGATGAGGCAGGAAATCTCTTGAACTGGGGAGGCAGAGGTTGCAGTTAGCCGAGATTGTGCCACCACACTCCAGCCTGGGTGATAGAGCAAGAACTCTGTCTCACACACACAAAAAAGAATTCAATCACAGCCTGCAGAGAGCTCCCTGCTGCCCATGCTGCATAGAGTGTTCTCTAATTCATACTCTCCAAGTAAACATTTGTAAACAGAAGCATCTCACTTGCCTCTCCGTGTTTGGAGCCAGTAGCAACAGTGTCTCATTAGGAAAGCAGTTGGCGGAGCTCCTTCCTTAGCTGACCTCCTTGAGCCTGCGGGGATCACTGGCTCAGCAGGATAGAAGTGACACAAAGCGGGGCTCTGAGTGGCCTGCTGTGGCCAGGATCTCACTGTACTGGCTGCACAGCTGCTACCACTGCCTGGGGTCTGAGCTCCAGCCTCACCCTGGGCCTGTGGCTGGGCATTACAGGGCTCTCTCTGGAAAGGCAACAGCCTGCTTGCACAGGGCGCACCCAGGGCCGTGATGGTCACTCAGGACAGAAACTGGACAGTGTCCAGACTCTTCTGTAAGGCACTCCTTGTTTGGGAGCGACATACATCTCCTACGCCAGCCAGCCAGCCTCCTGGACACAGAGGTGCATGCCATCATCCCCACACTTCTCCCAGGCTGCCTTGATAGAGACCTTCTCAGAACTGGTCTGGCTAGTTGCAGCCAGGAGAATGCCCTGTGGGTACTATGTGGCTTTATCCAATGAGCAAGACATGCTTCCTGGGTGATCATCAGGTGCATTGGCTCTCCAAAGCCCCCACACCTCTTGGTCAGCATCAGCGTGAGCTCAGGAAAGCCCAGGCAGCCTGTGGGCAAGAGGACAGAAGTCTTTTTTATCCAAGATCTCAGGGAGGCTCCAGCCCCACCAGCCCCACCCTGGCCCAATCTACCTCCCCCTCTGGCTGTACCTGCTCAGGGGAGGGCCTTGTTGGTCCCATGCAGAGGAAAGGCTCTGTACCTTCCAGGGCTGCTGTCTTGGCTGCAGTGCCCAACCCCCATAACACCTTCCCCAACCTCTGCCTTCCCAGTGACGTGGTGTGTGTCGCCTGTGAAAAAAGGATGCTGTCAGTGTTCTCCACCTGTGGTCGCCGTCTCCTCTCTCCCATTCTCCTGCCGTCCCCGATCTCTACTTTGCATTGCACAGGCTCCTACGTCATGGCGCTCACCGCTGCAGCTACACTGTCCGTCTGGTGAGAGGCAGGCATAAGGTGGGGTGGGCTCCAGGCAGGGCAGGAGAGGGCTGTGCAGGCCCTACCTCACTGCAGGGGCAGGGAAGGCAATGGAGAAGACTGGCCGTCAGGCCCCAGAGGAGGCCCTGAGCAGTCAGTGATAGTGCTTGTGTTGGGTGCCTTGGGTAGGCTGAGGGCTGAGGGATGATGTGTAAGGGGAATAGGGGCAGCTGGAGTGGCCCATGCAACCAGTTGCACTGTCAGGGTCCTAGGTGGGGTTCATCAGAAATGGAGTCTTAGCTGGCAGATTGTGGCCATGTTCCTGATGTGGCTGCTGTGGCCTGGCTTCCCCCAAAGTGGTGTGGGTGCTGAGGGTTCCCCATGGCTCTGTTGCCTGGGCTCTGTGCTGCAACTTTTTTTTTTTTTTTTTTTAAATAAAGATGGGGTTTCACCATGGTGGTCAGGCTGGTCTTGAACTCCTGACCTCAGGTGATCCACCCACCTCGGCCTTCCAAAGTGCTGGGATTACAGACGTGAGCCACCGCGCCTGGCTGTGCTGCAACCTTAGGCACAGGGAGTGTAGAGGCGCATGGGGTATAGAAGCTACTTATAGTCCAGAGCCCTCTCACTAGTAGAGGCCAGGTTAGAGGTGCATGCAGTAGGGACCAAGGTGTCTGAGTGGCTGAGGCACAGTCTGATGTGTTTACCTAGGTTGGTGAGTAAACTGTTCCCTGTCTCCCTCCTAGGGATGTTCATAGACAGGTGGTTGTGGTGAAAGAAGAGTCTCTACACTCCATCTTGGCAGGTAATCCAGGCAGCAGGCTGCCCCTACTCTCCTGGGGGCCCAAGTTCCTGTCTGATGCTGCAGAAGGGCCCCACTCAGAGAGCCAGGCTCTGGCCTCAGCCCAAGGCTCTCGGTGAGGCAGGAGGTGCGGTTGTGCTTCAGGAGACGCAGTTTCTGGGGGCATGTTTGAATGGGTCCCCAAGAGGTAACAAGAGCCTGGTGTGTGGCAATGAGAATGGCTTGCCCTCCCTATTTGCCAAGGCAGTGTTAACGTATTTGCTGCTAAGACCGTGGGAGCTAGAGTTCAGATTTCTCCTTTGGTGTGTTTGCAAACACTTGCTGACCAGAACACATCTAGAACTCATTCCTGTGCTGTTCCCCCAGGAAGTGATATGACGGTATCACAGATCTTGTTGACGCAGCATGGAATCCCAGTAATGAACTTGTCCGATGGGAAGGCGTACTGCTTTAATCCGTCACTTTCTACATGGTAAGCAAGCTGACCCCCAGCCCTATTCCCTGGAAGAGTGTCTGCTTTGGACAGCAGAGCAAAGGGTCATGGCCTACAGGGCGGCCTAGCCCTGCTTTTCCTGAGAATCAGGCCCTGGAGTGCAGGCTACAGTGACTATCCGTGCATGCTCCCCTGTCCTGCAGCCTGTGGCTTCTCCCTCAGAGCATTTGTGCAGGAGCACTGTCCTCTTGCATTATTTTCGGGAGCCACTTTTTGAAAAAGGACAAAAATGTGTATGGTTCTTGCTGTGGTCCCCTTAGCCACCATGAGCATAGGTGAGTCAGATGTACAGGAGCCTTACCAGCACTAGTCAATTTTTGTGAGTTTAGTAAGCACTTCAGACTTCCTCAGTGAATTTGTAAGATGCTCATCCACTTATCCAGGCATGATGGTCTGTACCTTTCCTCTGTCCACTGTGGAATTTGGAGCGCTTTTCTGTACTTGCAAAATAATTTACACATCAGCGCTCTTAGCCCAGCCACATGAAATATGTATGTTGTATTCTAGCTACTCCAAGTTCTTTTCTTCTATCTCTACCTTTGGTCCTTAAGAACCAAAACTTGCTACCTCCTAGCCCCTTTTCTGTTAAGAACTGCCATGCAGAAGTTTATATTCACAAAGAGACTTCTTTCTTGAATTCGGGAAAAAAAAAAAAAAATCTGCTGGGTACAATGACTCACACTTGTAATCCCAGCACTATTCGAGTCTGAGAGGACTGCTTGATCCTAGGAGTTTGAGACCAGCTTGGGCAACATAGTAAGACTGTCTCTATAAAAAAAAATTTTTTTTAGGTAAGCCAGGTGCAGTAGCACACACCTGAAGTCCCACCTCCTTAGGAAACTGAAGCAAGAGATCCCTTGAGCCCAGGAGGTCGAGGCTGCAGTGAGCCGTGATCATACTACTGCATTCCAGCCTGGGCAACAGAGAGTGACCCTGTCTCAAATGAAAAAAAACAAATCTCCACCGTCTGCTCCCCCAAATTGCGAAATGTTGTCTATTATATCTGATTGCTGTCATAATGGAAATAAGCTGACTATTTAAGAAGAGAAATATTGACTAGAAGCATCTTTGTATTTTGAACACATTTACAAAGACACCTAGCTGTTCTAAAAGTGTGTGAAGAGTTTTCTTCACAAGGATGAGAAGGGTCCCAAGAAGGCAGAAGGACTGCCAGTCTGGGGTAGTTGTAGAAGTACAAGCAGGTAGAGGCCTAGCATTGCTTGCCAGCTATAGGGCCCAGGCCACGTGGGCCCCTGGGCAGACCATAGCCATGTTTGAGGCGGGCATCAGAGCTCACAGCACATAGAGGCCCGCAGTCATCATGAACCAACATGTGGAGCTGAAATGTTCATAGCAAGGACCCTATCCACAGACTTCGCTTCATTCATTTTTTCTTTGGAACAACGATCTGTCAGGCCCATTATCATGACACCTGTCAGTGACAGGCACCTGTGCCAAAGTGCAGGGGCGCTCAGCCTCTGCCGGCTTTCCTGCCCGTGTGTCAGCAGGGGCTGCTTCTCTGTGGCCTCCTTGCCAGCCTCTTCTGGTAGACCTCTTGGTTTTCCTGAGCTCTGTCCCTGCCTTTGCCTCCCCAGGAACCTGGTTTCTGACAAGCAGGACTCACTGGCTCAGTGTGCGGACTTCAGGAGCAGCCTGCCGTCCCAGGACGCCGTGCTGTGCTCAGGACCGCTGGCCATGATCCAGGGCCGCACCTCCAAGTATGTGACCTGAGTGCCATGGCCGCTGCCCTTAGTCCTGCCCTGGGGAAGTGACGGGGTCAGCGCACACAGTCCCACCCTGGCCTGCTCTCTCTGCCCCTCCCCTGCGCCCCAGATGCTGGTCAGCACAGGCACGCTGGGCAGGATGGACTAGGGGTGCTGAGGGTAGTGGGCCAATGTCACGTAATTTCTTGGGGTCAGGGGTAGCAGTCACTGGCCCTGCCACTTCAGGGGCCCAGATGGCAGGTGCTGTTGAGATGCCCCAATGGTGCCAGGAGGCACATGGCTGGGATGTGGGGATGGGCAGACAACAAGGATTCTGGCATTTGCCAACAGACTGGCTGGTGGACGGGAGGATTGACAGTCCTAGTGCCTGCCTCCCTGCCAGCTCGTTGCCTGAGGCACATGGGGGCAGTTCCTGACTCTGTAGTGCCTGCTGCCTCATCATGGAAACTCTCCTGATCTCTGCAGCTCGGGAAGGCAGGCTGCCCGGCTCTTCTCCGTGCCTCATGTGGTGCAGCAAGAGACCACCCTGGCCTACCTAGAGAACCAGGTGGCAGCAGCACTCACCCTGCAGTCCAGCCACGAGTACCGCCATTGGCTCCTCCTCTACGCACGGTACCTTGTAAATGAAGGTGAGGTTCCTAACAGCCCTGAGCAACCTTCTCTCTCTGCCCCTTCATCTTCCCAGGCCTGGCTCAGTCCCTGTGAAATGAGGGAAAAGGTGTGATGGCCCAGATCCTAGCCTACTGCTCTCACATCAACAAGGTGGGCCCCGCAGCCTCTACCTCCCAGCCTGAGCTGCAATCAAGGCAGCTCAGCAGGCACCCAGCTGCTTATAGTCTCTGAGGCTCTGGGTAGAGTGGCCCTGAGGGTGTTCCCGCAGAGGAGCAGCAGGACAGGCAGCAGGAGGGAGGGATAGATGCCTGAGTGGAGAGACATGGCCTAAAGGAGCAGACTCTGTTCTGGCTCTTGCCCTGCACCACACCGTGGCAGTGCTGCTAATCTGTGAGGGCATCTTGTGGCAGTGTTACTTTTTCTCCTCCCAGCCTCTCCTGCCTTGGACAGACTTGCCTGCTGTCCTGGACTTCCTGAGGCCCTCCGTTCCTGGCATTCCCCACCAGAGCCCTCACCCCTCTGGAGCCTCCCCTGCAGAAAGTCAGGTGTGCTGGAAGAGGTGGCTGCACTGTCCTCACAGTGACTCCAATAGCCTTACCAGCTTTTCCTCCCACGTGACTGCAGCCTCCAGGGTACGGCGTGGGGCAGGCCCTCCCAGAGCTCTCCCTGTACAGCTTCCTGGCCTTTTTGCTTTATTTTTGTCATCACCCTCCCGATTTTGATTATAATTTAGAAAACATTTAAGTACAGAAAAGACAGAGAAGATCATATCAAACCTTCATAAATATAATTCCCAGAACTGACATGTCACATGTGCCTCTGGCTATGTAAATATGAGTGTGTGTGTGTACACTTGTAAACGACAGCAAATATTACTGATCAGCTTGAAGCCTCGCTTCCCTCCCTGCGGGCTGCAATGATAAATTTGATGTTTACCCTTTTCCAATAGGTCTGTGTGGTTGCCATTATGTGTGGTCCCGGTTTTTTCTGAATACTCAGCCTTCCCAGGACCTCATACCTCTCCTGTGGTGCTGTAGTCTCATCTTCCCTGGGAGCCCCTCCTCTCACTCCACTCTGGTTTGCTTCATCCTGGGTGTTGACTGGGACTTGTCCTGATGCCCTGCCTCAAGTCCCCACACCCTCTCGGCCCTGCCACCCCTCTTGGGATCACTTCTGCTGCTTGCTTCTCTTTCTCTGTCTTCCACATGACTGTTCCAGTGTCCATACACCAGTCACCCACCCTCCTTTCTGTCCCTTGTTTCCTTGGCTATAAAAGGAGGAATCTAGTATAAAAGTAGACTCCATTCACTTCCAAAATTCCTCAGATTCCAGTTTCATCTCTCTTATTCTCCACCCTTTTCTTTGGATAATTAAATCCATTCCCTATTGCTTTAGCTGCCCCAAGTGCTGACAGTCCCGACACTCTGCCTCCAGTCTTTCTGGCAGCCCTACTGGGTGGTGCCCATAACCCTTGAGTTGATGGGCCTATGCCTTCTCCACTCAGTTGCCCCTCCTCAGTCGTGCCTTTGCCATCTCTGCCTCCTGCGGGCTGGCCTCCCCACCCTTCCAACCTCCTCTCAAAACCAGCTGCCACCCCATCTTCTCAAAGACAGATCTCACCAGCCCACAGTTTCCCATAGTTTCCCATCGCCTTAAGGAGTTTATCACAGAACTGGCCACATCTCATTTTCCTCTGGGCCCAGTACACAGAGGAGGTACTACAGATGTTGTCAGGGGAGTGAGCAAGTGAGTGAAAATCTGTGATTATGGATCTCAGTGCCTCATACTGAGAGACAGGTAGGGGTGTTTTGCCCATAGTAGGCAATAAAATACACATGTATTTATTCTGATTTGATAGACACAACAACATAGCATATTCTTGATTTTTATTTCTTTTTGTAATGTGTTCCTATTTCTGTTTTGTTTTGTTTTTTTTTGTTTGTTTTGTTTTTTTGTTTTTCTATAATTAGGGTTTGAATACCGACTTCGAGAAATATGCAAGGACTTACTGGGTCCGGTTCACTACTCCACTGGAAGCCAGTGGGAGTCAACAGTAGTGGTAGGTGCTTCTTTCATTGTTGCTGCAAGAATTCTTTCTTGAAACGTGAAGGTGGAGATTTTTTAACTAAGCCAAAGTGCTTTGAAATTCTGTCCCATTAGACTTCTCTAGCACCCAGCCTCAGGTCCCAGCATCAGGAGCCATGGAGTGCTCTACCACGTGCCTGTGCTGAGGGAGGCTGCCTGCAGGGCTCTGGGTTTGGTTGTGAAGATGGAAGGTACTTCCCTGCCTTCATGGAGCTCAGTCTTTAGGGATGCACACGTAAGCAAGGAGGCAGTTCGATCAACAAGATACTTTCAGACTAGATTCAGACTAAGAAGGAAGTAAGCAGGGTCTTCAGATGAGAGCGCCTGGGAAGGAGTGACCAGGGAAGGCCTCATAAGAGGATACTGCGGATGAGACCCAAGGAAAATAGTAAGATGGCCATACAGAGACTTGGGGAAAGTGTTTCCTAGTAGAGGTGAGAGTAAAAGCAGAGTGCTTGATCTGTTTGAAGCCACTGTGACTGGCATATAGAAGGCAAAAGAAGAGGGTGGTGTGAGATGAGGCAAGAGGTGGACCACAGAGACTTGCGAGGAGCTAGCGTTTTCTTCTTGGCAGAGTTGGTGCAGAGGTGTCATGAGCTAAAATAAACAGTCAGGGAGTGCCTTCTATAACAGTCCCAGGAAGAGATGAAGGTGGCTTGGATCAGTGTGGTGGCCATGGAGAGGGGAAAGGAGACAGATTCAAGATGTATTTTGGAGGCAGAACCGATAAGATTTGATGGGTGGTTGGATGTGGAAGGAAAGAGCATAATGAACATGTGACACCACCAGTTGTTTTCACCTGCAAAAAAAAATGGATGCTGGAACCATTATTAATCAAGAAAGGAACATGTTGGTGGGGGATGGGAGAAGGTATGGATCTAAGAGTTAGCTCACAGCTCCATTCAATCATTGAGCAATTACTGATGGGGAGCCTCCCCTGGCCAGGTGTGTTATAGGCATGGGGCAGCAGTGAATAATGCAGACTGAGTCTCTACATTCATGGATCTGCTTTCTTATGGAGAGAGACAGACTAAGCACATGAGAAGCGGTATCTGTAGTGTCTTGAGTGGTGATGGAACTCAGTCTGTAGGGATGCACACATAAGCAAGGAGGCAGTTCAGTCAACAAGATACTTTCAGACTAGATTGAGGCTGAGAAGGAAAAAAAATTAAAAGGGCAGGGGGCTGGGTGTGGTGGCTTACGCCTGTAATCCCAACACTTTGGGAGGCTGAGGCAGGTGAATTGCCTGAGCTCAGGAGTTCAAGACCAGTCTGGGCAACACGGTGAAACCCCATCTCTACTAAAATACAGAAAATTAGCTGGGTGTGGTGGTGTACGCCTGTAGTCCCAGCTACTTGCAGGAGAATTGCAAGAACCCGGGAGCGGAGGTTGCAGTGAGCCGAGATCGAGCACTGCACTCCAGCCTGGGCAACAGAGCGAGACTCCATCTGGGGAAAAAAAAAAAAAGGTGGGGGAGCAGGGGGTTACACAGTACTGGCAGGATGCTATTTCATGTTAGGCAATTAAGAAAAGCCAAACTAACAGAAAAGCAGAGACCAGAAAAGGTGAGGGATGAAGCCATCCATATACTTTGGAGAAGAACATCCAGGCAGAGGGAAAGTACAAAGGCCTGAGGTGGGAGAGCTTGGAGTTTAAAAGGAACAGCGCAATGGGATGGTAATGGAAGGGCGAAAGGAGTTGACATCAAAAAGGCTGGAGGCTCAGCCCTCACAGGCCGTGGTGTGTATAGAGGCCTAATTTTTTATTCCATGTTTAAATTTGACTGTGGTATTCCTTAATTGACTTGGGTAATAGAATCCTAGATTCAAAGTCAAATCCCATTAGGTCGTTGAAGGCATTGTTCCATAGACTTTGCAGCTAGTGTTATTGCTAAAAAAAAAATCTGTCATAAATCTAATTTCCATTGCTTTGTAAGTGCTTTGGGATTCTAGCTTGGTGTTTTAAAGATTCAGAAAGCTCATTCATTCTGTGGAGATAGAGAAAGAAACTAGTGATTTTCTTTTTTGATTATTTCTTCCCTTTCATTTTCCCCATCATCTCAGAGACGTAATATCCTCCCTTTTTAAAATCAGCTGTGTCGCCGGGTGCCGTGGCTCACGCCTGTAATCCCAGCACTTTGGGAGACCAAGGCTGTTGGATCACCCAAGGTCAGGAGTTCAAGACTAGCCTGGCCAACATGCTGAAATCCCACCTGCACTAAAAATATAAAAATTAGCCAGCCATGTTGGTGCACGCCTATAATCCCAGCTACTGGGGAGGCTGAGGCAGGAGAATCGCTTGAACCCGGGAGGCAGAGGCTGCAGTGAGCCAAGATCACACCACTGCACTCCAGCCTGGAAGACAGAGTGAGACTCTGTCTCAAGGAAAGGAAAAATAAAAAAAATAAAATCAGCTGTATCAGGCCAGGAATGGTGGCTCATGCCAATAATCCCAGCACTTTGGGAGGCCAAGGCAGGCAGACCACCTGAGGTCAGGAGTTCGAGACGAACCCCGCCAACCTGGTGAAACCCTGACTCTACTAAAAAAATACAGCAATTAGCTGGGTGTGGTGACATGAACCTATAATTCCAGCTACCCAGGAGCCTAAGACATGAGAATCATTTGAACCCAGGAGGCAGCCGAGATCACTCCATTGCACTCCAGCCTGGGCGACAAGAGTGAAACTCCATCACACACACACACACAAAAATCAGCTGTATCATTTTTTATGTTTTCAGTTATCTGCCAGATTTTTAATTTAGTCTTTTATCTGTTTTAGCATAGTAAGCTTATTTTAAAGTTTTATGTCTGATAATTCTAGTATTGGGAGCCTTTGCAGATCTATTTCCATTGGCTATAAATATTTCTGCTGTTTCTCATTCATATTGTCTTATCTCCTTATGTACTTGGTTATTTTTTACTGTCTGGTGGACATAATATTTGAAAAATTTATTGTAGAAATAATTTAAGGCCTAAGATGATGTTATCTTCTTCTACAGAACACTTGCAGTTGCTTCTGCCAGCTTCTTGGCAGTAGCACTGTCGGGACACCATGATCCAGTTCAGGGACTGAGGTTTTCTAGGCTGCCTGGAACTCAAAGCTGGGTGCTAGCTGGTATAGAGGCTGGTTTACTTCCCGGTTTACACTTGCATACCTTTGGAATACTAGGACAAAGGAGGGGTAGGTTAGCAGGGCCCTAGCTCCCGCTTTGGTCCCCCTAGGCCTTCAAGTTTTTTTTTTTTTTTTTTTTTTTTTTTTGATAAAGTGTTTTTGACTGTGACCCAGGCGGGAGTGCAGTGGCACGATCTCAGCTCACTGTAACCTCCACCTCCTGGGTTCAAGCGATTCTCCTGCCTCAGCCTCCCGAGTAGCTGGGATTATAGGCATGCGCCACTACACCCGGCTAATTTTTGTGTTTTTAGTAGAGGCAGGGTTTTGCCATGTTGGTCAGGCTGGTCTCAAACTCCTGACCTCAGGTGATCCACCTGCCTCAGCCTCCCAAAGTGCTGGAATGATGAGTGTGAGCCACTGAGGCCGACCCAGGCCCTCAGATTTGATAGAAGTTCTGCTTAGCCTATTCCTTTAAATATTTCCAAAGCAAAGTTTCCCTCTTTGGATTTCTGTCTTCTCCACACCATGGCTCAGTCATTTGTCATTAACATGTTAGCTCTCAGAAGTTTGCTTCTATTTGTCCATCTTTTTTCTTTGTCGTCAGTGAGGAAGGTTGTTCTGAACTGCGTGGTCTGTTAATGAAAGGAAAGACTTGTGATATCTTCTCAGTTATCAGCTGCAGATGCTAACATTTTCTAAAATAACTTGTTCCCTGAATTATCTGCCTTTTCTAGGTTCAATCTTTGATTTGTCCATCGTGGTCTTTACTTTAGAACATTTTACCCTATCTGGAAATCTTTGGTTATCAGGTTGTAAGTTATAAGTGAAGGACCCAGATTGGTAGGTGACTGAAGTTTTATCTTTTTCTTTTTTGAGATAGAGTCTTGCTTTTTTGGCCAGGCTGGAGTGCAATGGCACGATCTTGGCCCACTGCAACCTCCGTCTCCCGGGCTTAAGCAATTCTCCTGCCTCAGCCTCCTGAGTAGCTGAGATTACAGGCGTGTGTCACCACGCCCAGCTAATTTTTGTATTTTTAGTAGACATGGGGTTTTACCATGTTGGCCAGGCTGGTCTTGAACTCCTAACCTTAGGTAATCCGCCAGCCTAGGCCTCCCAAAGTTCTGGGATTACAGGCATGACCCACTGTGCCCTGCCTCAGGTTTCCTTTTGAAAAGTATAGTTGTTTGCTCAGCGTATCTCACCTCCGGGGCAGGGCATCTACTCAAGTGGGAGGCAGGCAGACATTTGGCCAGTAACTCCTCCTCATGGGTAGGTTGTGGAGCTTCAGTCTGATCCAGCTCTCATTCTGTCAGCCTTAGCCCAAGATGCCATCCAAAGCTCAACATAGTAGTTCTCTTTCTCAGCCTGAAAGTAATCACTCTGGGCTTTGGTGGTGCAGACAGAAGGAGTCACAAACAGGCTACCAATTAATGGCCATGATTTCTTTTTTTCCTCCTCATTCCTTACCAACTCCAAACAGGACATTCACTGAAGCAGTAAATGGTAAAGAAGGAGAATTTGTGGTTCCCCTCCCAGAGTCACCTGTCAGTGTGTACTTTCCACCCTCTGTATAGGTCTCCTGGCCCTTCCTTCATGGTCCCAAGGTGGCTTCCATGTCCAAGATCAGGGAAGGAGAGAGAAAAGGAGAAATCTGGTAACAGCAACATTCACCCTCTCATCAGAAAAGAAAAGCTCTCCCAGAAACTAGTCTGTGCCTCACAGGCAACCATTAAATCACTTGGACAACCACCCCTACTGCAAGGAAGGCTGGGAAAATGAGCAGCTTTTCTGTCTCTGTACAAAGAATATGTAGGAGAAGAGGATTTAGAGCAGACATAGACATAGCCCATCCCAGTGTCTGCCAAGTCCTTTCCTGATCTCAACACTATTCTGAATTTATTCCTTTTTTTCTGTATTTTTACTGTCTTTTCATCTAGATATTGAGGCAGAGGAGATGAGTGAGCGTGGTGAGCCTTCTGTGCTTTTGTTGGGTTTATTTACCAACACCCCCCCTTTTTTTTTTTTTTTTTTTTTTCCTGAGACAGAGTCTCTTTCTGTCACCCAGGCTAGAGTGTGGAGTGCAGTGACGTGATCTTGGCTCACTGCAGCCTCTGCCTCCTGGGTTCAAGCTGTTCTCCTGCCTCAGCCTCCCAAGTAGCTGGGATTATAAGCACACGCCACCATGCCCAGCTAATTTTTGTACTTTTAGTAGAGACAGGGTTTCGCTATATTGGCCAGACTGGTCTTGAACTCCTAACCTCAGGTGATCCGCCTATGTCAGCCTCCCATAGTGCTGGGATTACAGGCATGAGCCACTGCACCCAGCCGTATTTATCAACATTCTTATGGTGAGAATTGGTCATTCAAATGGAACTGATTCTTCAAATAACTGGGAAAATATAGCTATGGTTGGAGGATGGACTTCCAACCAGCCATGCTGACTCAGCAGCCCTCCCAAGAAGACTCGTTAGGAGAGTATCATTTCTTACGTTAAAGAGCTGCTTGTGTTTCCTTTTCTTTGAACTACCTGTTGAAATACTTGTTGCCAGTTGTTTTTCTCATTGGTTTGTAGGTACTGTCTATATATTATAGGAGCTCTCTATATACTCTGATTCGAGCTTCCAGTGCACCACAGGGATGCCAAAGGTTCAGATTTCTTTCAATTTCAAGGATCCTTTGCATAGTTCAGTGTGCACGGGAGGAAAATGGTAAGCAGAAGGTTGGAGCACTAAGCAACCACCATTCAGGTTCCTGAGCTCTGTTCTGGCTCCAGTCTCCCCAGCCAGGCCCTGCTCTTAGGAAGCCTCCCTTTGCTGTGGTCTTCAGTGTAAGACAGGGGTCCCCAACCCCTGGGCCACAGACCAATCAGCAGCAACTTTAAATTCTCATAGGAGCACAAACCCTATTGTGAACTGCACATATGAGTGATCTAGGTTGTGTGCTCCTTATGGGAATTTAAACCTGATGATCTGAGGTGGAACAGTTTTATCCTGAAACCATCTTCCCCTCCCCAGCTGAAATTGTCTAAAAAATTTGTGAAAAGATTGTCTTTCCCAAAACCAGTCCTGGGTGCCAAAAAGGTTGGGGACTGCTGCTGTAAGACCTGTGGCCATGGCCAGAGAGGTGGTGATTAGTTGTGCTGCAGGCTGTACAGAGCTATACATCACATCCTGAAACAATGGAGAAAACCATCCTTTACTAAGAGCCGAGGGGTGAGGAAATATTAATAGTACTTGGTTGCTGTTCGTATTGACTTCAGACCAGAGGGCGTGTCCTCTGGCAGCTTCTTCCTAATACCGCAGGCAGGCAGAATGTTTGGCTTTGTTTATAGTAGTCTTTTGATGAATCTTTAGGGTTTTCTATATATAAGATCATGTAATCTGTGAACAGAGATACTTTTACTACGTTTTTCCCAATTTGGTTGCCTTTTATTTCTTTTTCTTGCCTAATTGATCTGTCTAGGACTTTGAATACTATGTTAAATAGAAGTGCTGGAAGCAGGCATCCTTCTCTTGTTCCTGATATTAGAGGACAAGCTTTTAGTCTTTTACCATTAAGTAGGATGTTAGCTGTGGGCTTTTTATTTATGGTCTTTTTTTTTTTTTTCCAAACAACTTTTATTTCCTCAAAGTCTTCCTTAACCCTATGGAACAAGAAGCTGCCACTCAATAGGGCCCAGTATAGGGGCTGCTTTCTTTTCTACTCCCTCCCCCTAGTATAAAAATATAGATATATTTTTTTGTGGTCCCAAAATCTTGTGCTGCGGAGGGAGGGAAGGGGTGGCAGGTCCCTGTTTTGTCTTGTTTCAAGGTGATGCTCTGTAATGCCTTGGACAGTGTGGCTGGCATTCCAAGGACTTAACGGCTATCATGTGGAATCAGCAGCCTGGAGGGGAACTAGCATATTTCCCACTGTGTTACCCCATCTTGGGGCTATGTCCTGGGCTTGAACATAAAGGCATTATCAGACACGGGGAGAAACAGTGAGTGGGGGAGATTTAGGGACAAAACAAACCTCAGGTTGGCCCAAGGGACCCCCGCTGTAACAATTCCAGGATGGGGAGTCAGATAGACTACAGGATATAGGAGAAAAGGCAGGGGCAGAGCGGGGCCATGGGGGCCTGGCCTGAGGCAGCCCTGGTGTAGTAGTGCAGGGTCCCGGCTCCAGCTCGCTGCTCTCCCTGGTCCAGGGGATAGGGGATGTGGGACCTGAAGAGCCTTTGATCCCTCTGCAAGTCAGCGGTGAGCTCCGGCCCAACCTGGGCCTAGCCTGCAGTTGAGTCTTGATGCAGGACATCCGAGCTCCAGTCCCTGACAGACCTTTCCCAATTACCATGACAGGTTCTGGTTTGTCCCCAGAGGACAAGAGTGAGCAGCTGCTCCCTGGTATGCTGAGTGAATCGGGCAGTAGACAGGAGCCCAGTTTGTGTGAGGAGGCTGGCCCAGAACTAGCAGGAACTGGGGATGGAGCCAGGCTGCCTGCAGGAGGACGATGGTTCAGTGGCTGCTGCCGCCGTCTCCTATCCTGGCTTCGGGGCTCTCTGACGGGGCCCAGCACCCGGTGGGTGACCTTTTGGGTGCTAGAGCCCAGGCCTGGAAGCCCTGCAGGCCGATTGCCATGAAAAGGAAAGCTGGGGGAATTCGTCATCTGTGGAGAATTTTGTTGGCTGCTGCTGCTACCACCAGCACTTGTGCCAGTGCTAAAACTTCATGCCCGGCTCAAGGTGTTTTCGGAGCAGGAAACAGGCAACCCATTGTGACTTTTGAGTGGAGTTCGAGGGCCCCTCTTCTTGTTGACACCCACATTCAGAGTGCTGCATGGGCCTCGGCTGTTGCATACATGTTTCAGCATCCAGGCCCGTAGATTAGTAAGGCTGCTGTGCTCTGATAGCACAATCCGGGGCCACGGATTACATTCTGCCACGTCCAGAGCTGCGATGGCCATACCTCGTCGCACCTGCTCAAATAGTTCCACAGTGTATCTGGAGGGTAGAGCCGGCGGGGAAGTGGGGCTGGCCTGCCCATTGTCATGGCAGGCAGCAGGGATGCTGTTTACTGAGCGTCCAGTGTTGTAGTTGCATTCAAGTGTGTAGCTGTGGATTATCCCTGAGGCTTTGTGGATTGCGACGTGGCCACTTCCCTCTTTGGACTGGCCATCTTTGTGGTCTCGGGCATACATATTCTTCTCTGAGAAATTGTAACCCTGGAAGTCGAAGTGGGCTGAGTTCAAGGAGATGAGCTTTGGATACAGCGTGTTTTCCACCTGGGTGCTCTCATCACTAAAGCTGTTTCCGTACATGAAACAGCCCCTTTTGGAAGCATGTCCATGCAGGTCCACATAGTAAGCAACACCACTCTCTTTTGAGGGGATGGTATCAGAGGCTGGCTCTTCAAGCTCTGCAGACTGTTGTGGCATAATCTACACACTGTTGGGCTTCTGTTCTGCTGGTTCTGTTTGTTTCCAGCCTTCAGCGTTATCCCCATCAGCCAAGTGCCCATGGTGAGCTTCATTTTGGAGATTGTTGGCTTTCTCCAGGTCAGAAAGAGGAGCATCAGGAGGGAAACGGGGACTGGGCTGGTGCTCAGAGGAACTCTGGGAGTTCAGACGAGAGTGCATATGGTGGTAGAGAAGCACAGCTTTGGCCCCATAGATGGCCGGGTGCAGGACGGCATCAGGCTTCAGGTACTGACAGTTCAGATTCACTCCACGTGAGTCTGTACGGTAGTGTCCCCGGACCACACCATCAGGGTTCAACACGGGAATCAGCTTAAAGACGAAGAGGCGACGTAGCGTTTGGGCCCGGGGGTCATCAGGTCAGAGGATGAAGTCCAGAAAGCTAGATGGAGTCTCCCCTGGGTGTACTCTGCTGCTTAAGAAGAATATCCTCTTGCCTGCGAAACGGGGTGGTCGAGGGGTGCTGGTATCAGGAAATAGCTGCTCTAGACGGGGATCTCGGTCTTCTGGAAGCCCATGGCAGGAAGTGATCGTCAACAGATCTACACAAAGTCCATCCAGAGAATAGCAAAGGAGCTCCCAATGATAATAGGTGGTATCCAGGGGGCTGCTATGGGTAGGGTGATTCTCCAGAAAGCGCTGGTCTAGCTGGTTTAGCAAATCCTGGCAGTCACTGTAGGAGAAGGGGTAGCAGAAGGCAAAGAAGGTGGTGGCCCCACAGCCCTCTACGAAACGGTGGACAAAGGATAACACAAACTGCGTCTCTGTCATCTCAAAGGTGGGCTGGTCTCGAATGCGTTCCTAGCATGGCCGGGTGGGCAATGTGCGCACAAAGGGGGCCATACCTTGGGAATACAGCTTGCTCTGCTTGTTCATGTTCATAATGTTGATCTTGATGAGTTTTCCTGGAGTTCCTCCCCGGACACTGAAGTAGAACCATGACCTGTTCCCATACTCAAATTCGGATTCAGCACAGTCTGGTCGGGTCCACACATTGAATTCATAGTCAGGGGAAGAGGCAATGCCACTGGTTGGGGCTGATGCCCCACCTCCTACCCCTTCCCCATCACTGGACAAAGATTCCACCTTCTCCATGTGGGCTGGATTCCCCAAATCAGAGCGAGAACTGAACAGCAATTCCCCACAGCGCAGCTCCATGGTGGGGCTGGGAAAGCATCCTTCTGCCCCAGTCTGGCCCTGAGAGCTCTCTCCGGGCCGGTGATCCTGCTCCCTCTCCCGCTAGCGAGGCCGCACCTCAGGCCCCGGCACCTGGGCCCTTCCCCCGGGTCCCCAAAAAAACCCGAGCACCACGGTGCCGGGACCCTGCTCTGCCAGGAAACAAGAAGTCTCACTTATTTATGGTCTTTATTATGTTTTCTTCCATTCCTAGTTTGTTGAGTGTTTTTATCAAGAAAGGGTGTTGAATTTTCTCAGAGGTTCTTCTGTGTCAAGATCATCATGTCATTTTTAAATTTTCTTTTATTTCCTTAAGGTGAGGTATTACAATGATTGGTTTTCATATATTAAACCATTCTTGCATTCAAGGAACAAATCCCACTTGGTCATGATGTATAATTATTTTAATGTGCTATTGATTCTGTTTGCTAACGTTTTGTTGAGGATTTTTGCATCACTGTTTACAAAGGATATTGGTCTAATAGTTTTCTTGTAGAATCTTTGTCTGGCTTTGTCAGGGTAATGCTGTCCTCATAGAATGAAGTAGAAAGTATTTCTACCTATCCAAGTTTTTGGAAGGAGGATTGGTGTTAATTCTTCTTTAAATGTTTGGTAGAATACACCAGAGAAGCTATATGATCCTAGGCTTTTTTTTTTTTTTTTTTTTTTAAAGAGTCTTGCTCTGTTGCCAGGCTGGTGCGATCTTGGCACTGCAACCTCCGCCTCCTGGGTTCAAGCAATTCTCTTGCCTCAGCTTCCTGAGGCACTGAGACTACAGGCAAGCATCACCATGCCCAGCTAATTTTTGTATTTTTAATCGAGACAGAGTTTCACCACGTTGGCCAGGATGGTCTCGATCACTTAGGATCCACTCGCCTCGGCTTCCCAAAGTGCTGGGATTACAGGTGTGAGCCACTGCGCCTGGTCAAGGCTAGGCTTTTCATTTCATTATGATTCGGTCTTTATAGCTTATTTATTTCCATTTTATGTAGGTTATCAAATTTATTGTCATATAGTTGTTCATGCTGTTCTCTTATAATCTTTTTCATTTTTGTGGCATTGATAATAATGTACCCTCTTTCAATTTTTATTTTCATTATTTGGATCTCGTCTCTTTCTTACGCAGTCTAGCTAAAAGTTCGTCAATTTTGTTCATCTTCTCAAAGAATCAACTCTTGGTTTCGTTGATTATCTCTATTATTGTTCTATTATCTATTTTGTTTATCTCTGCATTATCTTTATTATTTCCTTCTGCTAGTTTTGGGTATAGTTCTTTTTCTAGTTCCTTAAGGTATAATGTTAGATTATTGATTGGAGGTCAGCTTTCATTGGATACCATAAGTTTTGGTATGTTGTATTTTTATTTTCATTTGTCTCACTTTGTTTAATAGTGTGTTTTTTTTTTCAACCAGGCGTGGTGGTTCACACCTGTAATCTCAGCACTTTAGGAAGTTGAGGTGGGAAGATCACTTGAGGTCAGGAGTTTGAGACCAGCCTGAACAACATAGCAAGACTGTCACACTGTCTCTCTCTCTTTCTCTCTCTCGCTCTCTCTTTTTCTTACTGTGGCCTCAACCTTCTGGCTCAAACAATCCTCCTACCTCTGCCTCCCGAGTAGCTGGGGCTACAGGTGTGCACCACCACACTCAGCCAATTTTTGTATTTTTTGTAGAGATGGGGTTTTGCCCTGTTGTCCAGGCTGGTCTCAAACTCCTGGGCTCAATCAGCCCACCCATCTCAGGCTCCCAAAGTGCTGGGATTACAGGCATGAGCTGCCACACCCAACCAACTCCATCTCTTTATATAAAAATACATAAAATTTAAAATAAGAGCCTGTTTTCTAACTTCCACGATGTTGTAGATTTTTTATTTTTCCTTCTATTGATTTCTAGTTTCATTGCATTGTAATCAGAAAAGACAGTTTATATGATTTCAGTCTTTTAAAATGTAGTAAGACTTATTTGTGGCCTAATATATAGGCTATCTTGGAGAATGTTTCATGTGTACTTGAGGAAAATATGTGTGCTTTGTTTGGCGGAGTGTATGTGTTCATTATATCCGTTTGGCCTCTAGTGTTCAGGTCCTCTGTTTCCTTATTGATTATCTCTCTAGTCATTCTATCCCAATATTGAAAGTAGGATATTAAACTCTCCTATTATTGCAGAGCTACATATTTCTGTCTACATTTTAAACATATGTGGTAAATTGAGCCTTTTATCATTATGTAATATCCTTCTTTGTCTCTTGTAATAGTTTTTGACATAATAGTCATGTAACAGCCTATTTTGTCTGATGATATATCGCATCCCTGCTCTCTTTTAGTTATTATATGTCTTTTTGTATTCTTTCACTTTCAACTTGTGCATGTCCTTGGATCTAAGTGAGCCCTCTGTAACCCTAGCACTGTGGGAGTCTGAGATGGGAGGATCACTTGAGGCCAGGAATTCAAGACCAGCCTGGCCAACATGGTGAGACCTTGTCTCTCCAAAAAACTTTTTAAAAAACTTAACCAGGCATGGTGTGACACGCTTTTCTGGTCCTTGCTACCCAGGAGGCTGAGACAGGAGAATTTCTTGAGCTCAAGAGGTCAAGGCTGCCGTGACCTTGCGTCCATGGCTGTGTGCCATGATTGCACCCACTGCACTACATCTGAGGCTACAGAGCAAGACTCTGTCTCCTAAATAAATGAGTGAGTCTTTTGTAGATAGCATATAGTTTGATCCTATTTTTTAATCCATTCTACCAGTCTGTGTCTTTTGATTGAGGAGTTTAATCTATTTACAGTTAAGTAATTACTGATAGGTAAAGACTTAGTATTTCACTTTAAAATTATTTTCTGTATGTTTTGTAGCTTTTTGTCCCATATTTCATCCCTGTCTGCCTTCCTTTGTGTTTTTTTATAGTGACTTGTTTTGATTCCCTTCTCATTTCCTTTTGTGTATATTCTACAGATATTTTCTTTGTTGTTACCATGGAGATTACATAAAACATTTCTAACGTTAGAACAGTTAGAAATGTCTACTTCTAACTTAAGTTAGGACAGTCTATCTTAAACTGATTTCAGTTGCATACAAGAACTCTACTCCTTTAGCTCCTCTAGTTCCACCCTACCTAAAATATTTTAGGTTATTGATGTAACAAATTATATATTTCTTTGTTGTGTACCCATTAACAGATTTGCGACCATTTTCATGCTTTTGTCTTTTAGATTCTATGAAATAACAAAAAATTGAGTTATCAACCAAAATTATAACATAGGTTTTTAATATTTAATCCATCTATTTGTTGGAGAACTTTATGTACTGTATAGCATTGTTTTGTTTCAGCTTGAAGGACTCCATTTAACACTTTTTGTGGAGCTGGTCTAGTAGCAATGAACTCCTCAGGTTTTGTTTATCTGGAAATGTCTCGATTTCTCCCCCATTTTTGAAGTATAATTTTACTGAACATAGTATTCTCAGTTGTCAGGATTTTTTTCTTTCTGTCTTCCTTTTTTTTTCTTTTCTTTTTGGAGACAGAGTCTGAGTCTGCCACCCAGGCCAGAGTACATTGGCGCAATCTTGGCTCACTTCAACATCCACCTCCCAGGCTTAAGCTATCTTCCCACTTTAGCCTCCTGTGTCTGAGTGGCTGGGACCACAGATGTGCGCCACCATGCCTGGCTAATTTTATGTGTGTGTGTGTGTGTGTGTGTGTGTGTGTGTGTGTTTTTGGTAGAGGTGGAATTTTGCTATGTTGCTCAGGCTGGTCTTGAACTCCTGAGCTCTAGCAATATACCCACCTCACCCTCCCAAAGTGTTGGGATTACAAGCATGAGCCAGTGCACCTGGCCTCTTTCTTTCCTTTAAATATATCATCCCACTGACTATGCTGATAATCTTACTGAGTATCCTATTTTCATGAGTCACTTTTCTCTTTTTTTGTTTTTTTTTGACATCACCTGAGCAGTGTATGCTGTACCCAATGGATAGTCTTTTATCCCTCACCTCCTCCACCCTTCCCCCTGAGTCCCCAAAGTCCATTATATCGTTATGCCTTTGCATCCTCATAGGTTAGCGCCTACTTATAAATGCGAGATCATATACTGTTTGGTTTTCTATTCCTGAGTTGCTTCACTTAGAATAATGGTCTCCAACTCCATCCAGGTTGCTGTGAATGCCATTATTTCATTCCTTTTTAAGACTGAGTAGTATTCCATGGTGTATATATACATTTTCTTTATCCACTTATTGGTTGATGGGCATTTAGACTGGTTCTGTATTTTTGCAATTGCGAATTGAGCTTCTATATACATGTGTACAAGTGTATTGTTCATATAATGACTTCTTTTCCTCTGGGTAAATACACAGTAGTGGGATTGCTGGATCAAATGAATTGGTAGTTCTATTTTTAGTTCTTTAAGGAATCTCCGGCCAGGCACAGTGGCTCATGCCTGTAATCCCAGCACACTGGGAGGCTGAGGCAGGCAGATCACCTGAGGTCAGGAGTTCGAGATCAGCCCAGCCAACATGGTGAAACCCCGTCTCTGCTAAAAATACAAAAAATTGGCCAAGTGTGGTAGCACATTCCTATAGCCCCAGCTACTCAGGAGGCTGAGGCAGGAGAATCACTTGAACCCAGGAGGCAGAGGTTGCAGTGAGCCGAGATCACACCACTGCATTCCAGCCTGGGTGACAGAGTGAGACTCCATCTCCAAAAGGAATCTCCATACTGTTTTCCATAGTAGTTGTACTAGTTTACATTCCCACCAGCAGTGTAAAAGTGTTCCTTTTCACCACCTCCATGCTAATATCTGTTATTTTTTTATTTTTTAGTTATGGCCATTCTTGCAAGAGTAAGGTGGTATGTCATTGTGGTTTTGATTTGCATTTCCCTGATAGTTAGTGATGTTGAGCATTTTTTCATATGTTTGTTGGCCATTTGTATATCTTCTTTTGAGAATTGTCTATGCATGTTTTTTGCCCACTTTTTGATGAGGTTATATGTTTTTCTCTTGCTGATTTGTTTGAGTTCTTGTAGATTCTGGATGTTAGTCCTTTGTCAGATGCATAGTTTGCAAATGTTTTCTCCCACTCTGTGGGTTGTCTGTTTACTCTGCTGATTATTTATTTTAGGTGCAGAAGCTTTTTAGTTTAATTAAGTGCCATCTGTTTATCTTTGGTTTTGTTGCATTTGCTTTTGGGTTCTTGGTCATGAACTATTTGCCTAAGCCAATGTCTAGAAGAGTTTTTCCGATGTTATCTTCTAGAATTGTTGTGGTTTCTTTCAGGTCGTAGATTTAAGTCTTTGATCCATCTCGAGTTGATTTTTGTATAAGGTGAGAGATGAGGATCCAGCTTCATTCTTCTATATGTGGCTTGCCAATTATCCCAGCACCATTTGTTGAATAGGGTGTTTGTTCCCCTAGAGTGGGAAATACCTCAAGGTAATAAAAGTCGTCTGTGACAAACCCACAGTTGACTTTATGTTGAACAGGGAAAAGATAAAGATATATTTTTGTTTGCTTTGTTGAAGATCTGTTGGCTGTTATTTGGCTTTATTTCTGGGTTCTCTATTCTGTTTCATTGGTCTGTGTGCCTATTTTTATACCAGTACCATGCTGTTTTGGTGGTAACTGTATCCTTGTAGTATAGTTTGATGTTGGGTAATGTGATGCCTCCAGCCTAATCTTGCTTTGGCTACGTGGGCTCTTTTTTGGTTCCACACGATTTTTTTTTTCTTTTTTTTTTTGAAACAGGGTCTCACTCTGTCACCCAGGTTGGAATGCAATGGCACAATCTCAGCTCATTGCAGCTTCTGCCTCCAAGGCTCAAGTGATCTTGCACCTCAGCCTCCCAAGTAGCTGGGACTACAGCACACACCACTGCATCCAGCTAATTGTTATGTTTTGTAGAGACAGGGTTTTGCCATGTTGCCCAGGCTGGTCTGGAACTCCTGGGCTCAAGTGATCTGCCTCCCAAAGTGCTGGGATTACAGGCATGAGCCACCACACCCTGCCGTGGTTCCATGTGAATTCTAGGGTTGTTTTTTCTCGTTCTGTGAAGAATAATCATGGTATTTTGATGGGAATTGCATTGAATCTGTAGATTGCTTTTGGCAGTATGGTCATTTTTTATTTTACCCATCTATGAGCATGGGATGTGTTTCCATTTGTTTGTGTTGTCTGTGATTTCTTTCAGCAAACCGTTTTTCAGTTTTTCTTGCAGAGATCTTTCACATCCTTGGTTAGGTATATTCTTAAGTATTTTATTTATTTGCAGCTGTTGTAATAAAGAGTTCTTGATTTAATTCTCAGCTTGGTCGTTGTTGTACAGCAGAGTTACTGATTTGTATACATTGATTTTATACCTTGAAGCTTTACTGAATTCATTTAGTAGATCTAGGAGCTTTTTGGATGAGTCTTTAGGGTTTTCTAGGTATATGTTCATATCACTGGCAAACAGCGATATTTTGACTTACTCTTTACATATTTGGATGCCTTTTATTTCTTTCTCTTATCTGATTGCTCTGGCTAGGACTTCTAATACAGTGTTGAATAGCAGTGGTGACAGTGGGCATCCTTGTCTGTTTGAGTTCTCAGGGGGAATGCTTTTATCTTTTCCCTGTTCAGTATAAAGTCATCTGTGGGTTTGTCACAGATGACTTTTATTACCTTGAGGTATTTCACTTCTATGATGATTTTGCTGAGGGTTTTAATCAAAGGCATGCTAGATTTTGTTAGATGCTTTTTCTGCATCTATTGAGATGATGGTATGATTTTTGTTTTTAATTCTGTTGATGTGATTTATCTCATTTATAGACTTGCTTATGTTAAGCCTTCCCTGCATCCCTGGTATGAAATCCACTTGATGATGGTGTATTATCTTTTTGATACACCGTTGTATTTGATTAGCTAGTGTTTTGTTGAGGATTTTTGCATCTATGTTCACCAGGGATATTGGTCTGTAGATTTCTTTTTTTGTTACGTCCTTTCCTGGTTTTGGTAATAGGGTGATACTGGCTTCATAGAGTGATTTAGGGAGATTCCCTCTTTCTGTATCTTTTGTAATAGCTTCAGTAAGATTGGTACCAATTCTTCTTTGAATGTTCAATTGAATTCAGCTGTGAAGCCATCTGGTCCTGGACTTTTTTTTGTTGTTGACAGTTTTTAAATTACTGTTTCAGTCTTGGTACTCGTATTGGTCTACTCAAAGTTTCTATTTTTTCCTGATTTAATCTAGGAGGGTTGTATGTTTCCAGGAATTTATCCATTTCCTCTGGATTTTCTAGTTTGTGTGCATAAAGGTGTTTATTGTAGTATTGAATGATCTTTTCTATTTCTGTGGTATCCATTGTAATATCTTCCATTTTGTTTCTAATTTAGCTTAATTTGATTTTTTTCTTTCTTTTTTTTTTTTTTTGAGACAAAGTCTCTCGCTCTGTCACCCAGGCTGGAGTGCAGTGGTGCATCTCAGCTCACTGCAACCTCTGCCTCTTAGGTTCAAGTGATTCTCAGGCCTCAACCTCCCAAGTAGCTGGGTCTATAGGTGCGTGTCACCACACTGGCTAATTTTTTGGTATTTCTAGTAAAGACAGGGTTTCAGCATGTTGGCCAGGCTTGTCTTGAGCTCCTGACCTCAAGTGATCCTCCCGCCTTGGCCTCCAGAACTGCCGGGATTACAGGCATGAGCCACCATGCTTGGCCTCTTTCAGACTTTTTGATGTAAGCGTTTAATGCTATAAACTTTCCTCTTGGCACATCTTTTGCTGTGTCCCAGAGGTTTTGATAAGCTGTGTCATTATTATCATTCCATCTTTAATTTCCATCTTGATTTCATTGTTTACCCAAAGATCATTCAGAAGCAGATTATTTAATTTCCATGTATTTGTGTAGTTTTGAGGGTTCCTTTTGGAGTTAGTTTCCAATTTTATTCTACTGTGGTCTAACAGGGTACTTGATATAATTTCTATTTATGTCAAGTTTATTGAGACTTGTTTTGTGGCCTATCATATGATCTCTCTTGGAGAATGTTCCATGTACTGATGACATAAATGTATATTCTGCAGTTGTTAAGTAGAATATTCTGTAAATATCTGTTGTCTATTTGTTCTATGGTATAGTTTAAGTCCATTGTTTCTTTGTTGACTTTCTGTCTTGATAACCTGTCTAGTACTGTCAGTGGAGTATTGAAGTCCCCCACTGTTGTGTTGCTGTGTATCTCGATTCTTATGTCGAGTACTAATTGTTGTTGTGTTTGGGTTTTTGTTTTTGGTTTTTTTTTTTTTTTTTTTTTTTTAGACAGAGTATTGCTCTGTCACCCAGGCAAGTGTGCAGTGGCGTGATCTCAGCTCACTGCAACCTCTGCCTTCCAGGTTCAAGCAATTCTCTTGCCTCAGCCTCCTGAGTAGCTGAGATTATAGGCACCTGCCACCGTGCCAGGCTAATTTTCGTATTTTTAGTAGAAACAGGTTTCACCATGTTGGCCAGGTTGGTCTTGAACTTCTGACCTTGTGATCCACCCGCCTCAGCCTCCCAAAGTGCTGGGATTACAGGCGTGAGCCACCACGCCCAGCCCTAATTGTTTTATAAATTTGAGAGCTCCTGTGTTAGGTGCATATATGTTTGGGATTGTGATATTTTCCTGTTGGACTGATCCTTTTATCATTATGTAATGCCCCTTTTTGTCTTTTTCAGTTATTGTTGCTTTAAAGTCTGTTTTGTCTGATATAAGAATAGCTACTTCTGCTTGCTTTTGGTTTCTATTTGCACAGAATATCTTTTTTCACTCCTTTACCTTAAGTTTATGGGAATCCTTTGTGTTAGCAGATATTTGGTTGGTGGATGTGTATCCATTCTGCCATTCTGTATCTTTTAAGTGGAGCATTTAGGTTATTTACATTCAACGTTAGTATGGAGATGTGAGATTCTGTTTTATTTACCATGTTTGTTGTTACCTGAATTTTTTCATTTTGTTATATTGTTTATAGGCCTTGTGAGTTTTATGCTTTAAGGAGGTTCTATTTTGGTGTATTTCAAGGTTTTGTTTCAAGATTTAGAATTCCTTTTAGCATTTCTTGTAGTGCTGGCTTGGTAGTGGTGAATTCTCTCACCATTTGTTTGTCTAAAAAAGACTTTATGTCTCTTTCATTTATGAAGCTTAATTTTGCTGGATACTAAATTCTTGGCTGGCAATTATTTTGTCTGAGGAAGCTAAAAATAGGAACCTAATCCCTTCTGGCTTGTAGGGTATCTGCTGAGAAATCTGCTGTTAATCTGATAGGTATTCTCGCCGGGTGGGGTGGCTCATTCCTGTAATCCCAACACTTTGGGAGGCCAAGGTGGGTGAATCATTTGAGGTCAGGAGTTCAAGACCAGCCTAGCCAACAAGGTGAAACCCCTACCTGTAATAAAAATACAAAAATTATCCAGGCCTAGTGCCGGGCACCTGTTGTCCCAGCTACTCGGCAGGCTGAGGCAGGAGAATCGCTTGAACCTGGGAGGCAGGGGTAGCAATGAGCCAAGATTGTGCCACTGCACTCCAGCCTGGGCGACAGGGCAAGACTCTTGTCTCAAAAAAAAATTTTTGATAGGTTTTTGCTTATAGGTTACCTGATGCTTTTGCCTTACAGCTCTTAAGATTCTTTCTTTTGTCTTGACTTTAGATAACCTGATGACTGTGTACCTGGGTGATGAGTATTTTGTGATAAATTTCCCAGGTGTTCTTTGAGCTTCTTTTATTTGTATGTCTAGATCTCTAGCAAGATCAGGGAAGCTTTCCTCGACTATTCTCTCAAATAGGTTTTTCAAACTTTTAGATTTCTCTTCTTCCTTAGGAATACCACTTATTCTTATTCTTAGGTTTGGCTGTTTAACATAATCCCAGATTTCTTGGAGGCTTTGTTTGTTTTTTGAAAAATTCTTTTTTCTTTGTCTTTGTCTGATTCAGAGTCTTGTCTTCAAACTCTGAAGTTCTCTCGTCTACTTGTTTGATTGTATTGTTGAGACTTTCTAGTGCATTTTGTATTTCTCTAAGTGTGTCTTTAATTTTCAGAAGTTTTTATTGTTTTTTTCTTTATGATATCGATTTCTCTGGAGCATTTTTCATCCATATCCTATATAGTTTTAAAAATTTCTTTAAGTTGATTTTCACCTTTGGTATTTCCTTGAGTAGCTTAATAATCAGCCTTCTGAAATCTTTGGCAGTTCAGAGATTTCTTCTTGGTTTGGATCCATTGCTGGGGAGCTAGTGTGGTCTTTTGGAGATATTATAGAACCTTGTTTTGTCATATTACCAGAGTTACTTTTCTGATTACTTCTCATTTGGGTAGACTACCTCAGTGGAAAAATCTGGAACTCAGGGGCTGCTGTTCAGATTATTTTGTCCCACAGGGTGATCCCTTGATTTAGTGCACTCCCCTTTCCTCTAGGGATGGGGATTCCTATGAGCAGACTGCAGTGATTATTATTGCCCTTCTGGGTCTAGCCACTCAGCGGGGCTAACCAGGCTCTGGCCTGGTGCTGGGGAATGTCTGCAAAGAATCCAGTGATGTGATCCATCTTCAGATCTCTTAGCCGTGGATACCAGCACCTGCTCTGGTGGAGGTGGCAGGGGAATGGAGCAGACTTTGTGAGAGTCCTTGTTTGTAGATACGTTTAGCGTGCAGGCTTTCTCAAATGCTGGTTATGCTAGCAGTGAAGTTGTCATGTGGACACACTCAGGACCACTGGTTAGCAAGGATGTTGCAGGCAGTGGAATTAGCTGTTGTTTTCTCCTTCCTTGGAGCAGGGTTGTTCTAAGTTGCTATAATGTCCTGAGTTGGTTGGCCTCCAGCCATGAGGTAGCACTTTTGAGAGAGCACCAGAGTTTTTCGCCTGTCTTGTGGAATTTGCAGCAGCCTGTCACTTCTTTCAAAGGATCTATGATTTATTTCGGTTTTCCTGGTATGTTTTTGCAGTGGTTCCTGAGTTCTCTGCTCAAACTGTTGGCCAGCTGAGTTCATCTAGGGTTCAGGGTCCTCTTCCAAGCTCAGTCATTATTGGAATAGTAGAATTCATTTCCTTCTTAGCTTTCCACATGCCTCCTCCATCTTCAAGCCAGCAATTGTGCGTGTGGTTCTTCACAAACTTCAAATCCCTCTCATGCGTCACTTTTCTCTTGCTGCTTTCAAGATTGTCTCTTTTGAGAATTATGAAGTAAGAATAAATCTAACAAAGGATGTGCATAGCCTATATGCTAAGAATTATAAACGTTTACTTAAAGTCATTAAAACCTGGATGAATGATGAGAAAGTGCAGTGCAGTAAAGACACTAACCATTTCTAAATAGACCTACTGACTCACTGCATCTCTAATTAGATGCCTGCTTTCAATGAAACTTGACAAGCTAATTATACAATTTATATGAAGGAGTAAAAAGCCAAGAATAGTTAAGACATTCACTATGCTACCAGATATTTGGGTTTATCATGAAGCAGGAGCAATTTAGACCCACACTTTGCTATATGGGAAAGAAGACAAAACTGATACACTGGGGAAAATGAGGGCTATTCAATAAATGGAGTTTGAAAACCTGGTTGTCTATATGTAACTAAGTAAAAGTAGATCTTCAGTTCATAAAAATACACCTCCAAAGGGTTAATAATTTTAAAAAGTTCTGACCGGGCATGATAGCTCCCACCTGTAATCCCAGCACTTTGGGAGGCTGATGTGGACAGATCACTTGAGGCCAAGAGTTCGAGACCAGCCTGGCCAACATGACAAAACCCCATCTCTACTAGAGATACAAAAATTAGCCAGGTGTGGTGGTACATGCCTGTAATCCCAGCTACTCAGGAGTCTAAGACACAAGAATCACTTGAACCTGAGAAGCGGAGGTTGCAGTGAGCCAAGATCATGCCACTGCACTCCAGCCTGGGCAACAGAGCGAGACCTTGTCTCAAAAAAAAAAAAAAAAAAAAAAAAAAAAAAAAAAAAAAATAGGCAATAATTTTTAAGTGTTTTATGGAGTT